>VWZD01007829.1:90799-151562 GCA_013396695.1 Sakesphorus luctuosus | reverse complement strand
CTCCCCCACCCCCCCCCCCCCTGGCCATAGCAGCCAAGATATTAGCAACCCTCTGAACAAGAACAGCCAGTTATTTCCCATTTTCCCCAAAAAGAGGAGGGATAGGAAATAAACAATTACTGCTTGAGTCACACTTCTCTCTTTGAACATTAACGTTAACCACAATGCAAAAATAAACTTACAGGCACAAGACAACTTTTGTAGACATTATTAATGTGCTACAAAGAATGATAATGCTATCTTGTACAGTGAACTCCTGAAGGCCTTAACCAGAGTACCTCTTATGGACATCAACAGGAGCTTGCCTAAGAAAAGGCTCCAAACTTTGATCCATAAATAGGACCTCAACACATTTCACCATGGAAACAATTGTTCAGGTTAATTCTGTTCTCTTCAAGACTGCAGCAGGAACTGCACTAGATACTTCACAAATCAGAGAAATCACATCCCTCAGTATTCCACATAGGGTTGAAGAGCTTAGTTTGGCTCAGCCCCAGTCGCACCACTTCCCCTGACTGGCGCTCACGCTGGGGTGAACTGTCATTAGCGACCTAATCTCAAAAAGAGTACACCTCCAAGAAAACATGGGTCGTATAGAAATGCGAGTCCCAGGGCAATTCTACTGCGTTGTTTCACAAAAAATATTTCCCAGAAACAAGATAAATGCCGCAGGCTCCCCATGGAGCATCCTCGTGCCCACAGGGATCCTGTTCAGGTCTCTCACACCTATACGTGTACCTTTGCAAATCGCTTGCTGCAGCCACAGCGCGCTCCGGGCTGGGCGCAGGTCCCGGGGCTCCCCCCGCACCGCCGGCGCGATGTCCGCGAAGGAGCGGCCAAAGGGCAAAGTGACCAAGGACAGCGTCACCCTCCTGCCCTGCTTCTATTTCGTGGAGGTGAGTGGCCGGGGGCGGGGAGCAGAGGGGGCGCAGCCGCTCCGCGGGGAACGCCGCGCGCCCGCGGACAGGGAGCGCGCCTCGGCGCGCACTCTGCACCGGCTGATGCGAAGCCCTTACGTGAGGCTTTGTCTCACCGAAATCAGCATCGAAGCCCCCTGTAAGGAGCAGGCATAAATTAGCCTCTGCTTGCTAGCTCTTTGAAGCGGGAGTTATTTCTAAAAATTACTCAGAAAATGAAAGGGTTGCTCAACTAAAGTGTGCTATGTGCACGGGAGCCTCTCGAGGGGAAGACATGTTTCAAGAAAGACTGGCTTCCAGGCAAACGCTGGGCGCATCGCTTTGATAGAATAAAAATCATGTTCATAAGGGAATGCTTATAAAAATAGAAATGTTCTCAAAATGATAATCACGGGTACATTTTTGCTGAGCTCTGGACTATGTGCTTCTTCTATGAGAGCTAAAAATGTCTGTTTTGAAAACAGAATTAGGTTCTCGGCACATCTTAAAGAGCAAAACCTGCTATGGCTGCTCAGCTGGTAGCAGGTGGAGTTGCAGAGATGCTGCTTGGTGTTTCACTTGGAGACATTTAGCCTCCCTGGAAAGTACAGTCACAAAGGTGCTTCTGTAACATCATAAGTAGACAGTTTAAGCTTATGGATTTGTCTAACGGCACAGCAGTAAGAGGAAGGTAAAAATGTTGTATGGATTGAGCAAAGTGTTTCATCTGACCCCACTCACAGGGAAGAGAGGCTGAGGCACTTGGAGGCACCATGTAACTTACCTAAGAGAGAAATCATGAAATAATGTGAAAAGCTTAACAGTAAAATATGGTGTAAGTTAACTATAACTGCACTTAAAATATATACAATACTTAGTGTATAAAATATTAGAAGGTAACCATTGGGTGAAATATAAAACAGGAGACTGTCTAGGAGGTAGGAGGGGCTGGGCTGAGAAGGAATTTTAGGTAACAGTCGAATGTTTCTGCTCCCTAAGCACCTGGGCATGGTCAGCAGCTTACCATGTCAGCAGCTTAAGTAAACTGCACTAACGGGAAAGCTTTGCATAGGCTGGTTATATGGGAGCATCAGGCTCATCCTATCAGTGTAAATAGGCCTGGTCAAGAGAAGCCTTTTGTTGGAAGGACTTGTTGTGCCATGTATCTTACATTAGCTTTGCATAGGAAGCAGAGGTCAAGCTTGGAGAACCCCCTAAAAAAAGTAGGGGCTTCTTTACTCTCTGTGCTGTTTTGCTGCTTTGGGAACCCAAACAGAAAGGGAAGCTGCTGTACCTCAGCTTGGACATAACTCTAATGCAGGGGATGATATGGAGATCCTGGAAGATACAACAGAGCCTGCGCTGTTTGGTGGGCTGTGCTTTGGCCTGCAGCAAGATGGGACAAAATACAGAACAACAGCACAAAATGTGTGCCTGCTGCTCTTAATAGTTGTCTTATATAATATTGATTGCATACTTGTATTTCCCCTAGAAGCTCCCTGCAGCTCTTACAAGGAGTAAGACAAAGGATTCTGTGAGCAATGAACAGCTTACACCAAGTACTGTGTATAGTTCCCACATGAGGCAGGCAAGTTCTCTACTCTGGCATGGACTCTTAGGACCCTCAGCAAGTTATTTACAGCTACATCTAAAAACAGGTGGAGAGTTCTTCAATACCCAGTTGCTCTGAGAGAAAGTCAAAGTCCTCAGCAAATGGAATGGTCTCCTAGTGAACTTTTAGGACTTCTGTATTATACAGTCACAGGAAAAAAGTCTAGAGCCTGCATGAGCCCTTCCCCACCAGGAGCAAGTTCTAATTACTGAA
Source organism: Sakesphorus luctuosus (assembly GCA_013396695.1). Lineage (NCBI taxonomy): Eukaryota > Metazoa > Chordata > Aves > Passeriformes > Thamnophilidae > Sakesphorus > Sakesphorus luctuosus. The sequence goes on along the minus strand of VWZD01007829.1, from coordinate 148,841 downwards.
CTGCAGACTTACAGCCCTTCTTGAACTGAGAAGTAAAAGTAACATAAAATAAAAACAACTGAGTGCAATACACCTGAGCATAAACATTGATTAGGAAACTTTTGGTGAGTTATCAGCCTTCTACCGTTACACAGCAGGGGGATTTGAAACCATGTCTCACATTTCAGTTGACTACTCAAGTCACTTGAGCGAAAGGGTAGCAATAATCCATATATTTAGAAAGAAATATGCAGCTTGTCTTACTTGGGTGTGCCCACTCTGTATTTACACACATGCACACTAATTCTAGTCAGTCTAATGAGAATGCCTTTCTAAAGATTTGTTGCACAGCAAATACCAGCACTTCAGTAGCATCCAGTAAAGGACATGATGACTTAGATTCTTCTGTTGCAACTGGCTCAAAGAGAACCAAAAATTAAGTTGTACCCCATAAAGAGGGATTTAATCAGAGATAACTTAATTGCAATGGAAAGTTTGCAAGTGTAAGGAATAGAGGCGTTCACCCACTGTGGTTGACTGGCACTACTATGTAACATGGGTTTCCTTTGTAAGCAGAAGGTAAGTTCCTGATGCAATCTAACAACAATTACTTAAACCCAAAACTTACCCACACTAAATACGGCTTTCTGAATTTTAAAGCTTTTGCTTTCATAACTAGATGATAAGAAACAGATTGTAAACCTCTCACCTCTGAATGCTGTGAAGTTTTTTATGGTTTTTTTCTTTGGGCACTCAATCCCTTTTATTTTCCCTGTCCTGTTCATAGCAGACAGTCCTTTCCCACTTAGTCTGAATTGCAAGAAAAAAAGCCATAGCCCATTTTGCACCTTCACATGAGAAAATGAGGGTTTTGCTGACATTCACTTTCCATCAAGACCTACCTAGGAGGTCTAGGCCAAAGAAAAACCAGATTGTTTAGAAAATACATTGTAAAAAAGAGCTGGGTTTTTTTCACTTGAATGCTAGACAAAAGGATAGGCGTGGAAAAATGGATGTTGGGCTGAAGAGGAGTTGCAAATTCAAAAAGTAGTAGGAAAGGGATTTGTCCATGTTATACAAATGAAACATATCTTAAAGAGTGAAATAGTATATGTAACAACCAACATAATGAAGGCATGCAGAACTTCAGAAATAGCAGCAGGCAAATACAGTTCTGACACTGAGGGGTTTCAGCTATTAAGATCCTTAAGAATGTATTGTGAATGAGACATACTCCTGTAAAAAAATGTGTTTAGTGGCAACAACTTTTAGGGTTACATAAAATATGATTACATTGAATATATCCAGGACTGGAGACTATAACAGCCCTGAAGAAGAGGAGACTGAGGGGAGACCTCATCAGAGTCTACAACTTCCTCACAAAAGGAAGTGGAGGGGCAGGCACTGATCTCTTCTCTGTGGTGACCACTGACAGGACCTGAGGGAATGGCCTGATGTTGTGTCAAGGGAGGTTAAGGTTGGATATTAGAAAAAGGTTCTTTACCCAGATGGTGGCTGGGCACTGGAACAGGCTCCCCAGGACAGTGGTCACAGCACCAAGGCTGACAGAGTTCAGGAAGCGTTTGGACAATGCTCTCATACACATAGAGTGACTCCTGGGGATGGTCCTGTGCCGGGCCAGGAGTTGGATTCTGATTATCCTTGTCCTTATCAGGACATATTCTATGAACTCATAGATAATTCAAACTAGCAGGTTTTGCCAACAAAAGAGTTAAAACATAAAACAAATATGCTTCTCTTAAGATCACTAGAGTTATTCTTCATTTGTACAGGAAAAGCAAAAGGAGAATTGGGCTGAAGCTTTGAAAGACATAGAACTGTAAAGGAAAGAAATTGAAGAGACAGCTTTTGAGAAATGAGATGGGTCTTTCCCTAAAAACATGAGAGGCAAATAAATAAGTATGATGAAGTAAATCTTAACACATTTTCAGTTACATATTTTCAAGTTTCATAATTCATAAAATAAAATAACTTGGTGGTTTCTCCTATGTCTCATAAGAATGTTCTAGAGGTCATTTTAAAACACTGATAATACTTCTGCTTAGCAGAACCTCTGATTAGCACAGACGCCTGAGAGCTGAATAATTTTAGATTGCCTTGTGCATACTTACCTGAAGGATGTGGTAATCAGTACATTCAGGCAGTTAGGTCTGTTTTATTCCTAATTATGCTTATGGTATTTTAGGGTTCTGCAGACTGTATGGGCTATCTGTATTCATTTGCATAGCTGAGAAAGACAAAGCTTCCCATGAAAATTCATAGGCCCTCTGGCCTCCTCTGGGAGATCTTGAAAATGAGCATTCCTGGAATAAGTTTTGTTTTTTGTTAACTGACTTTGTTTTCAGCATATTCAGAGTATATTGTAATTATATTCCCTTACAGAAGAAATATGGATATCTTGCATTTTAATATGAATCTGGAAAACTTCCAGAGTTACATAGTTTCCATTCCTGGCAGAACAGTTGCACTTAGGAGGCAGGACAGATACATTTCCTCTTGGTGAAGGAAAAAGGATGTCGCCGCTCATGCTATCCCACTTGAAAAACTCAAGGTTTAAGTCCTGTTTTCACAGAAGACGCTATAAGTTTTGCCTTGGACTTCAGTGGCATTACTGTTTCATCCAGTGCCTCAGATGACGGATTGTAAAAGGTCAAGGTGGTGTCAATCTGAGTGACTTGATGCACTTGTTCTCCAGCTAAATTGGGTTCCTGCGGCACAGCTTTCATCTGTTGGTTCCTTAACTTCCAGTTACTAAAATGAGAGATATTTCAGGCAATGTTCCTTGTACAGTTGTATTTTTTCCTTACATTGACTTATAGACTCTTTCTGTGCTGTATGCATCCTGATAAAGGTAGCTTCTTTTTCTGCATTTTCCTGAGCTTCCAGTCAGGCCTTAATCATGCCAGGATTGTTTTGAAACACTTCTTTCAGTACTGGAAGACCATTTATTGTTCCCCAAAGGAGCTGGAATTCTCACCAGCAGAAAACACAAAGATCTGTTATCACTGTAAAAATCCAGGCTGTAAGACTTAGGTGGTCATCAGCTTCCATTGAAATAAGTGCCTCTAGAGAACGGCCACTGTGTCACAGCAACAGATGCTTGATTTCCCTTTGTTTCTGACATGCACTGACAGAGTTGGGTTTGAAGTGTCATTTGATAGCTCAGTGCCACTTCTCAGTCACATCTGGCATGTTTTTCAGCTGTTCAGTCATGCATGGCCCACAACGTTTAAATGATAGTCACCTGCCAGTCACGTATAGGTGTGACTGCAAGAGGTACACAAAGACAGAGGAGTGCAGTGATCAGAAAAAGAGGAGAATAGGCTGTAGGACTAAATCTTTCTTCCTAAGAACATGATGTTTGGATCTAATGTAAGAGTTAAGCTATACTATTGTGCCTTGGAGGCACATGTAGGCCTATTTCTCTCTAGACTGGTTTTCTTTTATACTTAAGTTTACTGGCAGAGGGGGCAGACCACTCAAAAAAGAAAAAAAAAACACAAACTGCAGAAGATGAAATTATGCCCATATTGTCAAAATAGCATAATACTTTCCAAATACATGGCTTTTTCTCTCAAAAGAGTCAACCATGTGTGAGAGCAGAGGAAGAAGTACACTTAGCTGTCTGCTCATTCAGCTGACCTTGTCATGTGGCTGACTCACAGATGTCAGATTTTTTATGACAATGCATGAGAGACCAGAATCCCCAAAATATTAGGGTTGTCTGAGGCCTGAGGAGGCTGCTGCACATTCAAAGCAGCTTTATAATTCATTGGCCAAGTCATCAATATTACATCCTCCATGTCACTTTTGTGCTTATAGCCTGCATACCACCAGTTTTAAAGCAGATGACCAGAAAAGTGGAGTGAAAAGGGAGGTGTCAGGCTTGTGCCAAGGCTGTCTTGGGAGAACAAATGCAAATGACACAAGCTGGATGTCTCTCTGTGTTTGGCTTTGTGCCTGGCAAGTGTAACTCCCAAGTAGTTCTTGGTGAATGAAGGCCCTGCTCCCTTTTTAGTCCAGGAATAGCCTCTTGACCTAATACTTCCAGTAGTAAAGGAAGGCCTGATTATGGCAGAAATTGAAGGACATGCATTTTTTAAAATTATTGTCTCTTCCAAAAATTAATAACCTCCCCTCACTTTGATTTTCTTCCATAATTGTTAAAAATCTATTACTCTGCAGCCAAAATGAATAAAACACAGCATACTGTGGAACCTTAACATGCCCAGTAGCTGAGCTGTTACAAATATTTTACCTCGACTGATGTTCCTGTAACTTAAAAGCTCAGTTTGTAGGGAGTTCAGAAATGGCAAAACAATATGGGAGTAAGTCACTGGAGAAAGGTTGGCACCCAGAGGATTATTTTATATATATATATATATATATGGGAATCAGAATGCTTTAAAGAGTACAATAAATTGTAGCATTGTGTAGGGATGGGATGTTTAAGGAAAATTCTAGCTGAAATTTGGTAGGACTGAAGTGAACACAACCTCCTTTTTTTGGAATGTTTCTGTTCTTGATTTACCATAACCTTGCAGCAGGAGAATAAAGTGAATTTTGTCATGAGGAGGATGTACAATATCCTAAATCTCATTGTGTGTATAGTTATTAATTGATTATAACTAATCATTGATTTAATTAAACAATAATAATAATTAAGATACTGAATCATAGGTTGCATTTGAAGTCACACTGAAAAGAAATTAATTAATGGCATTTTGTGTATTTTAAATTTATGCTTAAGGACTTACTTTCTATTTTAACACATATGTAATTAAATAGAAACTTTTGCAAAGTACTGCCCCCAAATATTTTTGTCAAACAATTTTTATTCTGTTTGTTTTTCCCTGTGTAATTGCTGCTTCACATACATCTATAAAAACAATAAAAAAGAAGAAGCATTTTTAGGATTACCATGCATTCAGCATGACTGAGATTTCTGAAATAAATAGTAATTGTATCACTGGTATGTCAGCTCTATTTTTGGTCTTACCCATACTGAGAGCTTTCTATTAAAGTCTGGTAAAAGATCAAGATGTTTGATATCAGTTGTATTTCCAAAGCTAGACTCTAATTTGCAGTCACCAAATAATTAAGTTAAATTCTAAAATCAATGCTGGAAATATGGATAACTTAATTTTCCGAAATGGTAATGATAATAGATTTCAATGACATCTGGGATTTGAAATTAAACTTTGAGTTGAAATTGAATCAAATAGTGTTACGTTTAGAAGAAAGATCATTGTATCAAGTCTCTACACATAAGTTCCACAAAAATTAGACAATGGTGAGGTAAAAATCCTTTAGAGAAAAGACTCATTCTTTATAGCTTTTGGGATAGATGAAACCTGCATCCAAAAACAGGACAAGAAGCAGCAGAAACCTGAGTTCAGAGAGAAAAGCAAAAAAACCCTTTATACAGATGCAAGTCTTACACTTCTGAAAAGCCTGAGTGCCTGCTCTTATAAGCCTGAGGTATTTAAGAATTAAGTTTAGAACATAAAAATAAATCTAAAAATCTTAGTTTTATGTCAGGCAAATCCTCCTGCTCTATAGCCATCCTATGGTTAGTACACTCTCTGCAAAGAGTAATGAGTTCTCAAAACCAAGAGAAAATGGCAGAATTTAGCTGATACTGCTGCCTAATACTGACCTTATAAGGAAAGCATTCAATCACAGTTATGAACTCAGTATTCATTCCTGTCAGGATAGAGGAGATCTATCCTCTTTCCATTCTCTCCTCCCATCCTTTGTGAATCCCACAGCAAAGTACAACAGGACAACAGCCTGAGCAGTTGCAAGCTGCAATTGCTGTTAGTAGTTGGCTAAGAAAAGCCTTGTTTCCTCCAACTCCCCACAGCCCTCTTTCTTGTCTCAGTCATCTGTTGTGCCTTGTCATTTAGACCATGAATTCTTTGGCACAAGGATGGACATTTATGAGAAATTTAATAAAATCTTCCACGATACCACAGCCTTGCCATGAAAACTGGGGTGCACTACATGACAGTCATAAATAGCTTGGTTATACTTGTTACTACTAGATATAGATACAAAAATCAGGCAGACAAGTACCATACAAAGATACATGAAAGTAAAGCATAGCCTTATTTCTAACTGCTAGTACAGTTAAACCAAATAAAAACAAAGGTCCAGGCAGGTCAAGACAAGTACAAACAAAGCGTGGTTGACAAGCCCTGGTCCTGAGTCCTTACAAACTCTGTACAAAATCTGTGGCTTGTTAGTAGCAATGAGGATACTGCATTTAGAGGGCTACAGCTGTACAGGTTCCTTGTTTCATGCATTCAAAGCCATGGAAAACTAATCATAAGAAAGTTTAACAGAAGCATCTACCTGGGAGTGCCCCAGCAAGTTTAGACTTGCTGGTTAAGGGGTAATCAGCTTCCAGGTTTGGGGCAAGACCAGCACAGCTTTCCTGCATAGGCTATATCATGGGACCAGTAAAAAATTGGGCAGGCACTGTGGATACTGCATAAACTTAATCCTCACATATAAATCAGAAGCACCCCAAAACCCCCCAGAGCAATCACAGCATGTCCCACGGAAGAGTGATGAGCAACCTGGAGAACTGTTATCTCCCACCTCTGAACTCCTCTCCTAACCATCTCTTCTTTCAGTTCTCTGCAATATGTGATACGTATCTTTTCCTCTTGTCCCATCAGTTCCAAGGAATTGTTGTTACACAGTGTGTAACATACAGGATGTTTTCTACTTACAAGATCTCTGGGTATTTACATCATTGCTGAACTCTTGGGAACAGAGAACATCTTTTCTGATGCTTGGACAATTCCTAGCTCAATACAACAAAAGCTTCTAAAATATTAATAACATTAATTAGTATTAATAGCAAAGTCCTATGCCTTAACAAAGGCTTTTAATTTACAGTTTAAAAAACAACAGGAGAAATGAGGACAAAAAAAAAGTTAAAAATAAATAGACTATAAATCAAACTTTTCCAGCACCTATGCTGATTATGATTCTAACTTTTAAGGCTCTAAGCCAAACAGAGATTGATCATTTAGATCAAATTCTACATTTTCAGATCTAAATTACAGGATAAACAGAGATGTTTCTCCATTAGCTAGCCAAGGCAGTAAGAGTATAAAGACTTACTAGTTAAAATACGTGAATTGACATTGGGGGTTTTATTATTCTAATTAGGAACAGGAAAATTCCTATTCCGTTTTGTAATTAAAACAATACACATTCTACTATCTAATTATATTTGACATTTTCAAGGTGTTGGGAGTTGAAGTCTGTAATTACAGATTTCTGCCTGAAGCAGAACACCCCATAAATATTCATATACTAAATAGCCAGTTATACTGTTTAGAAGATTGTAGAAACTTTTTTTTTTTTTAAGAAAAGTTAAGACTTCAAGAAGATGCATTGTATATTTGTATTTTTATAAAGATCAGAAGAAAAATGTCCTTTGGGGTCTGACATACTGTATATAGAAAATTGACTACAAACCTATTCATTAGTATTGTAAGCAGTTACGTTGGACGTTCATAATCCTTTAAAATTATTTCTTTTCTTGTAGCAGAATGGGTAATTACAGTCAAATAATATGGGAGTCCTGTAGTGAAGTCATAAGACAGTAAAATGCAATCCTTACAAGTCCTTGGTTTTGTAATTAATAAAAAAATTATAGCTTACATACAGTAGTTTAGAAAAAAGTTATCCACATCTTTGATTTTAGTGTCTCACAATAAAATACCACTTATCACCTAGTTTTGATAGTTTAATTTTGCCATTTAAAACAATTGCCTTCCTAAGAATACTGTGATCAAAGTGGAGTTGGACTTGTGGGTAACACATAGCCTGTTGTTCAAGGAGAGACTCCCTTTCCTGGTATTGGAGAAATGGAAAAATACACACAGAAGATGAAACTCTGAATGTAAGGTGTTCCATGAGTTTGCCTGCTCTGTGTTTCTGTTCTAGGAAATGAACTTTTGGAGACATCTTTATAAAATTGTGTAATTTATGAAAAGAAGGGACCTGTTTTGTCCATTTAGCTCATTGGAATGTTTGTGTCCTGTTACAAACGTTTTGCCCCATAGGACATGGACCCTGGCTAAGTCATTAGGTATGACTTTCAAATAGTTAATAATAAAAGACATTGCAAATGTTTCAAGAGTTAAATGCTGTGCAAAAGGCAAGTTGCAGTATGTGTGAGTTCAAATGCTGTGCAGAATTCAAATGTCCCAGCAAGAGCAGCACAGACTCAATGCAAGCTCCTTGCATGCCAGGACAACGTGCACTGTGGCAGCCTTCCTTCAGGAGGGCACTTATCCCAATCAGGTCCATAGTCTCTATGTAGGCAGGTGTTAAGAGAAGGGAATCTAGTTCCACAACAATCTAAATTATTCCCAGAGTTTAAAGAGTTTAGAGAAGTCCTCTTTCATCCTGCACATCTGTATAATGAGTGGCAGCAGTCTAGCCCATGTTGACTAATGATGCATGCTGGGTTTGTGGTCAACTGGGGCTGCATGCAGCAGGAAGTGAGGAGCAGCATTGCATTACGCATTCAGCTAAAGAATTGGACTTCTTCCTGTGGTGGGCAGGAAGTAGGACTCAATTTAGTGACATTATATATAATTATCCATACATATTTATGTCAGATCATATAAGAGTTATAAATTGTGTATTCGTGTAACATGCATTACATACTGTGTATGTTATATACTTTACATAATATGTATGTGCAATATAGCATGGGAGCGCAAATATATATATGTGTGTGTGTGTGTTTGGGTTATATATATATACACACACACACTACTTACTGAATCAAACTTCCTAGATCCTGGTGTTATTTTTGTAATGCTCACAGCACTTAAGGATGCCAATACACATTTCCTCCCTTTCTATGCAATCACAGCCTCTATACTATGAGACATTACAGTGCAATCAACTTGAACACAGATAACCAGATGAGCAAATTTCTTCTATTCTCCACCTTTTTCAGATTTTGCTTGGAACACTTAGAAGATAAAATTCACCCTCTTCAAATCTGTCTTTCAGCACATCAAAGATAAAAACTAAGTAATATTAAAAAGATGTTCCACTTAAATTTAGCTAGAACATTCCTTCTTTAATCACACAAAATTACTTCTTTTTATGCACAGAAAGCCTACATTTTGAAAGCCCAATGCTCAAAAATCTGAATATTGCCAGTTAATGAGAGAAACCATTGTCCCTCTGCCATGTATAGTGGATTTTATTAATCATTTTTTCAAAACGCATATTGATCCCACTTTACCTCTGTTTGTTTTTTTTATCGTAGAATGGGATGAATTACATTGATTTTAATCAATCAGTAATTTTTGTAAATGTAAACTGAACATTACAAGAACAATATAATCTAAGTGTGCCCCAAATTATGGTAGGACAATCCTTATTTCTCACAATCTCAGATGCTATTAGCCATAGCTACCTTCATGCAGTAGAAACACCGGGAGGGAGTCATTGCATCTCAGTGGAGGAGCAGGAAGTTGTTCTAGGGTTGCCTTATTCAGGGAAGACTCTGGAAAATAACAAACAAAAAGAGTTTCTGAGAATTTACTAAGAGGATACAGAGAATAATCCCATCCTGCTGGTCCCCTCTGAATGCCCCAACCCACGATGGAGGCAGGGCTGCCCTTTTTGATCACTTAAAAACCAGTAGATTTAAAGTGCGTTTTTGCTATTTCTTCTCTTGAATTGCTTCCTTCCACAGAGACTTATTGGTTGAATCTGTGCTTTCAGGAGCTGGTGGCAAGCAGGGGTGAATTAATCCCCAGAAGGGCCAACTGCACTCTTAATAAATTACTGGAAGTAATTGCAAAGAGTAAAATCACTAAATAGACAGAGGATAAAAGACCTTAGTTGTCATGGTTCCAAACAGACTGGGTCTTGCCAATGTTAATTGCTTTTTTGATAGAATTGCAAAATGGATGTACAAAGGCAGAATGCTATTTTATGGTGTATTTAGAGTCTAGGGAAGCACTGGATACTGGTTTTCATTAACTATTACTTTGAAATTTAATACAAACTGGCTTTGATGTAATGACTGTCATACACATGACAGAGAGTTGCTAAAGGACCAAAAAGAGTAACTGATGAACAGCAGAATGTTGAGGCCCCATATGGGAGACTGCAGTCCTGGTACTTCCTTTAAAACAAATTAAAATCAAAGTTTGTCTATTAATGATTTGTAGATGAAAAGGCTAAATTATGTGTGCTGAAGATTGGACTGGGTATTTTGACTAGCTTGATAGGCAACATGCTTATTGATATCAACTGAACAGTATAATATCTCTAGAGAATTAATTATTTAAAGATAATAAAATGGATATGACAAGGAGCAGTGAGATGTAAATAGCAAACATCACAGAGATTTATTAAGAGACTGTTGTCTTTGCAAAAGCATTGCTATTCCATTTCCAAACAGTAATTTGCTGTTTTCTTCCCTTCTAGTTGCCCATCTTGGCATCTTCTGTCGTTAGCCTCTATTTTCTTGAACTTACTGATGTCTTCAAGCCAGTTCACTCTGGATTTAATTGCTATGACAAGAGTCTGAGTATGCCATACATTGAACCTACACAAGAGTCTGTTCCCTTCTTGATGTTGCTTAGTCTGGTTTTTGCTGGACCATCAATTACGGTAAGTCTGAGGTGCCACTGCCACTTAATAAGGATTTTGAACAGAGTTTCAGTTGGCATAAAGAAAATCGCTCTTTTAGTTTCATTAAATTCATACTTAATTCTTCTGTAGCAAAAGGAGACACACTCCTTAAAACATCCCCTGTAGCATTTCATCTACTCTCGTTATCCTGATTGTGGGCATTAATGTTAAGAAACAGCATCTAAAATTGTGTGAGAATGACTTGAATCATTCTGTTGTGCTCTAGAAATATTTGAACTTTTACAGACAGGACATCTCCATACTCTGAGATACATCAAAAATTCAAGATTTTGTTGGAAACAGCCCTGAACTTGACACTTCTCTTGAAACTAGTTTTATTCAATGAAAAGGTATATCAGCCTTGTCAGTGAATTCAAGTACATTTTCCCAAATAACACTGGAACACTTCTAAATTGTGAGATACTCATTAAGAGCAGGCCAAAGGGTGCTAGTTCAACCATTCACCTAAAGGGAGGAGATGATTTCAGCAGAACAGAAATGTTCTGTCAGAATATGAACCATTGGGTCACTTTCTACACAAAAAAAACCCCTATAAATTGTCTTGTGCAGATGAGTATTCTGTCTTAAATTAAAATGAAATCTAAAGACTTTATGTATAAAAGAGGGAATTCATTTTGTCTGATTTTAGCAGTTCAGATAGGAACCTTATTCTCACACCACTCCTGTCCAGCAGATGGAGAGAGAAATTCACCTTGAGTGGGTGATTCCATGCACCTAAAAAGCTGAACCAACCTTTTGAAAAGATCTCTCTCTCCGCTGACATCAATGACTGCACATCTCAGATAGGCCCTTCTCAAAGGCCAGCTGCAAAAGTATCTCTGCTGCCAGCTCTCTGAATTCCCTTATATTCAAGCTGTTCATTCCTTTTATAATACTATCCAATTTACAGTTTAAAAAAATCTGCAAAATGTGATGCCTGTATAAAAATCATCATGTGCTGTTCTCTCTTTGCTTTCCATAATATTTTTTCTTCATGTGCCTTTATTTCTGTAAACTGAACTGTTCTTACTGCATTTGATTTTCATTGGTTTAGAAATAATTTTTGAAGGATTCTGCACAAGCAGCAGGCTAAAAATTGTACTCATTTAGGAACTGGGAAGTAATACTCCCAGTGATCCTGATGCAAATGATTGCTGCAAACACCAAATACTCTGACAGAAACAAAACTTCACTATTGAGGTTTGGTCGGATTTCTTAAGGTTAGACAACATTTCTACTGCAGCAAAGTGGACTTCTCTCAAATAGCTATAGAAGGACTCTCTCTAGACTCAGTTGGGGCACAGTAAAGGGGTAAAACCTGATTTTTTTGTTTCAGAGAGTTTATGTCAAGCCCAGGTAATATCAAACACTTTAAATTAAGATAAAAAATGCCCATTTCATTACATAGTATTTATTAAGGGCTTTGATTACAACTAAATTATTTTGGCAGTGCATGAAATTTTGCAATAGACAATGTCATTCTTTCTTAAATCATTCTACCAGCAGTAGAGAATATTAACCAAAAGCATGCCATGTGAGGAGCTCAAACCCACACTTGAGCATGCCATGAAAAAAATTGGTAAACAAAATAAATTCTGAAGTTTCAAAGTACAACTGGGTAAAAGCTGAAGGCCTTAGGGAGGTGTAATTCATTAATACTGGTGTGAGCATTAATGTAATGGAGACTGGAGGGTGATATTGCAAAATATACAACCTCCTTAAGGTGTTAGCTCGTTGTTATTCGAGTAAAAAAATTTCTGAAGTAAAAACCTCTGAGATTTTTTGTCCAATTTGTTATTTTTTCTTTGTAAAAAAAAGGCCAGTGAAGCTCAGTGTAAAAAGATTATGATTGTTCCATTGTCATCTTGTAGAATTTAGCATTTTATGTTAGTTTTCATTAATATCTCAATTAATTATCCACTTTATAAAAACTGTAAAATATAGAAAAGAAAGCATGAGTTATGTGAGGATTTGAGGATCTCTAGTAACACAACATATCCAAGCCTCTGTCTGCACTTCAGGTAATTAATGCAGTGTGAGACTGGGGGTCATCAAGACTCAATAAAATACAGGTGTAATTCTTTTAAAAAAAAAAAAAGAAGAAGAGAAAATTTGCAAATTGTATAGAGGGTAGAAGACAAGCAAATTCCAATCTCAGTCCCACTTTAAAGTCTTATATAAATATTACAATAGTTATTATTTTTTCTGTATTATTTTTGTTGCTATGATACTTTTGCTGAAGAGTGGAGAACTTATATATAAAACTATTCACTTTATTTTTTTTTTTACAAAAAAGAAATCTAACATTTTATAGTTTATTTCCCCAAGCCATTGTTACAGAAAGATCTGTGTGGCTTTGGGCCTTTATATTTTTTTTTATATTTTTTTTTGTTTTTTTCCTTTGGGCTTTTTTTTTGCTCATTATTTTGGTTTAAAAGCAAATGCTTTTAAACAGGTCTGTTCTGTAGCCCTGAAAGGTTACAGAAAATAACTACCTGAATTACTGACATTTCTTAGAGCTTGTAGCATAGATTAAATTTGTATATGTATTCACAAACCACAGGAGACTTCAGTGTGGAACAACTGGACTTGAAGAAATTACCAAGATGGAAGTTTGAAGTCTGGAATATAGATATTCCTGAATTGCAACATCACTGCCATTTGCTTCAAGGAACTCTGACTCTGATCCTCTGACAGATATTCTCTCTAGTTACTCATTCAGAAATGTTAGGACCAGTTATTTAATTACCATTAAATAAGTTCAAATTCCTGTCAGCCACTGACTAAAAACCTGCTTAAAAGTCCTTTCTAACAGAGATCACCAGGAAATTAGATCACATTGATCTGGGACATCAATTCACACAGGAGAATTCACTGCTGCCAGTTTCCATCCTACTGCCTCCTCGATTGTGGGAGTTTGTTTCTTTGGAAAGACCAGCCTCTGAATTTTCCTTGACATAGGACTTGTAGTTTCCCACTTTTTTTTTCTCTATCACACAAGCTAATCCATCTGTCTGCTGTTTTCCCTGTACCAGACATTCCCTAAAGCTTGGCTAAAAACGATTGGAATTTCTCAGGCTTTTAAGTTTGAAATACTACTGATTTCTCTGGGAAATCTGAGCTGCAATTTGTCCAACGTAGACAGATGATAGTGAACATAGTTCTCAGCTAAGTAAAATTGCTTAAATAACCCTTTCCACTGACTTTTCCATGTCATAAGACAATGTTTATACTTCAGTTTTTCTGACAAGTTTATTAAAACTTTAGTTAAAATAGAGTTAGACTAAGCTTGGGCATTTTGCCTCCCTTCTCCTAGGGTGAGGGGTGTTAGTACAGACAAACTTCCCTGTTAATTACAGAAGATTCAGCATAATTCAGATGCTTTGGCATCTCCTTGCATTGTAAGCTTTGTGCATTGCATGTATTAGTTTTCCATGCAGCTCTGGTTAGGCAAGATGAATCTCCTTTTAGTGGTGAGAACTGCCTCATTAATTTCAATATTTCAATCCAGCCCTTACTCTGAACTTTGTACAAGCCCTGTACAGATTTCCAAATTGTTGTGCTATTGAACAAGAAAGACAATAAGAATGTGAGACAGCAAATGTATAAATGAGTCTGGATTTTCCATCAGGAACACCATTTTCCATTAATATTCTTCCCTTTATAAACTCTTGTCTAGGACTTTGGTCATAATCTGTTTTGCTTGGTGTGCTCAGAGAGACTATAAGGACAGAACTTTTCTGCTGCTGTGGATCTAGTTAAAAACTAAGCCAAATTAAACAAATACAGAAGAGCAGGCTGTCATGTAATTAGAAGCTGCTAGGCATTGCTAGGCTTGCAGCCAAGACTGAATACTAAAACCACCTCAGGAGCACTGGGATATTGCAGTGGCTCTGGATTATTTTAGAGGTGAGATTTTATGATTATTGCTTTTTTATTGTAGAAGCATTAAGTTTCAGCTGTAGATCAAAGCCTGGATACACTGAGCACTGTATACCATTTGCATTTAATTTCAGGCCACCTCCTTGCCTGCCCTCACTTGGGCTGTTGCATCACTTCATGTTCACACATTGGTGCAAATCTTTTAAAGGCGAGTACATGTCAGTGGATGACATTGGTTGTGGTACAGTTGTAATTCAGCCCTTTAAATTCAATCAGGATCTTCTGAGTAAATGCTACATTTAATTTAATGGCTCCTTTGTCATTGCAGATAATGATAGGAGAAGGAATTCTCTACTGTTGCCTGTCCAAAAGAAGAAATGGGATTGGAACAGAGGCCAATATTAATGCAGGAGGATGCAACTTCAATTCTTTCCTTAGAAGAGCTGTCAGATTTGTTGGTGGGTTTCAAATGTTAGTCACAAAGTAGAGCTTTTCACATACATTTAATTTTCAGCATGCAGGTTTCCTTCTCTGAAACAGCCTTTCAGAACAGAGCCATCACTGGCATACATCTTCTTCTGCTAGAAAATATAAGAAGAAACTGCCAGACTGCACCAGAGCAGCCCTCTACTCAGTAATGCAGCATCTACACTCTCTGCTTTCCCTTTCCTTTCCTGTACTTTTGTCAGTATTTCTAAAAGAATAATTTGTTTTTCCTTCCCTGCCCACCTTGAGCTGGCTGCCTTTTAATGATTTCAGTGTATAGTTTCTCCTGCCTGTCTTCAATGCATCAGAAGGATTCAACCCACCTGTCACAGTATTCAGCATGACAGTGAAAACTTGACAGAAACTCACTGTAGGTTTGACATTCTTTTTCTGAAATGTGTTTATTTTTCTCTCAGAAAGGGCTAGAATATGGCAAGTCAAATGACAGAGGAACATGTTCAATTGTTTTGTTTTACTTAGTTTTAATTGTCATTTCTGAAAAACTGTATTTGAAAAGGCAACTGGACTTTGATCCCCTTCTTACAGTTAATTTCCTGTACTGATGAAAAGCTAAAGGAAAGGTTTACTCTGTTTCAGAAATTCATTAGAGAGGACAGGTTAGGCTAAGACAACCAGCAGGACAGCAGACTGAAAACCTGGTAGGACAACTCTTCACTGGGTTTCTGCAGTTTTGCAAGCAGGAAGGTAGTGACAAGTAGGGTTATGCAGCTGTGACCAGCAAAGCATCCTCTGATGCGCAGCAGTGAGGAAGTAAACAGAGGGTTTGTAGATTACAACATGAGCAAGCAGGACTGTAAAGTCACCCCATGTTCACTTCCTTTCCTGTTAGGTATTCCATCAGCAAAAAGACAAGCTCAGACATATGAATTTCATTCCTGATTCATACTCTGGATTTGCAGTTTCTCTCATATATTACTGATTTTAACGATTTTAACGTTCTTTCAATTTTAAGATGAAAAATAGATTTATCTATGTGAACACAAGTAGGGAATTACAGGCAAATCTTTAGGAGAAATGCAATTGAAAATGTTCGGTAAAGCAGTTGCATTACTTCAATCGCCTTGTGCAGACAGAAACATTGGTCCCTTACAAAATAGACTTCAACATTTGGATTAGTGGCAAGGACACAATATTCAAAAAATACCAGAGGTGTGAAGGTAGCCAGAGTTGTCACCAGCTGGTGATTCTGTGGTGGTAAAAAGAGAACAGGTCTTCAGGGCAAAGACCTGACGGGCAGCTGTCCATGTTATTTGGCAGTTGTATTCCAGTGGGAAAGTCCAAAGACCAGATGAGCACATGTGTTCTCCTCAAATAGTTGACTGTTCTCTAGTCTATTCAGAAAGCTTCTTTGCAAATTGAAGCAGCTCCAGTGTAGTTCACTTTTTTAAAGATGTTGGAGGACGTTAAGCCATCAAAACAAAATTTTAAGTATCAACAGGAAGAAACCAAGCATAAATTATTTTCATTTTTATATTGAAAAGTTAACTCTGCGATGAGCTTTCATAAAAATCCCTTGAGTTAAATTCTCTAAAGTCCAATGACACAAGCTAACAGAGTTCTGTTGAATGTATTTTGCACAATTAATTAATCTAATTAAGGCATATAATAAAGTTCACAATCTGTGTTGATTTCTTTTGTAGGTGTTCATGTGTTTGGTCTTTGTGCAACTGCTCTTGTTACTGATATTATACAGCTATCAACAGGATATCAGGCACCATATTTCTTAACTGTTTGCAAGCCTAACTACACGTCCTTAAATGTATCCTGCTCAGAGAATTCATATGTTGTGGAAGATATTTGCTCAGGAGCTGATCTCAATATTATCAATGCTGGAAGGTTAGTTCTATCCTTCATCTTCTACATTTTTAAGTATTCATTTCCTTTTTTCATTTTCTGTCTCAATTTCAAGATTTTTTCTAGTTAAAATCTGAATGAGTTTGTCAGTTTTTTATAACAAAGTTGAGTGTATGGATGTCTTTTTAGTGATGTTCAATTTTCTTTTTAAAGATATTAGTCTAACAGTGGGCTTTGGAAGACTGTCAGATTCTGAAGCACAGTCATTAGTAGCTATTTTCCCTCCTTGAAAGGAGACAATTTCCTATACAATTATTAATATGTATAGCATCTACTGTAGGAATTATAAATTCTACAGTACAGGAGGTTAAACTGACTTCAGTAATTTCAGTTTGTAAGTGACTTGTTCTGGGATTCCTAATGGCCTTCATTTTTTGTTTGTACTTCCCAGAAACTTTGGCTCCAGAAGTTTGCCTCTAGACTCCCCCAGGAAAAGTATAGAGAAGAACACATAATTGTCCAGCTGATTACATGAAATCATTTTTCTGCAATATCCCAAACATCCAGTGGTCCCTATTGTCCATCTTTTCCTATGTTTATCTTCAAAGAGCCTCTTCAATCATTTCCATTCAGATCAGTGAGGTCTCTCTCCTCTGTCATTTCTGATGTTCTAACTCAGTATGACTCTCTCTCTCAGTATGACTCTTTCTCTTCCTTGTTCCCCCCTACACATCCTCATGCATGAGCATTAGAGTGATACACTGTCATCCGAGTTCAGGACGTTTTCTTTGAGACCTGTGTTCACCTTTTCAATCCAGAACTATACAAAAAGGCCACATACTTTTAGCTTGAATTATTTTCATTTTAGATTAAAAGATAATAAATAGAGGAACAAAAGCAGTGACACCATTAGAGAGTCCAGAGAGTGCATTTAATCTGTGCTTGCACTGAAAGCATATGAATAGAAAATAGAATAAAGAGAAAATTGACTGTAGCACAGTGTCACACCTTATAAACTGTAAGAATGCCATCAAATTAAGGTTAAATTCTGAGTGGTACTAAGGTTCATAGAATCAAATCTACACATTGGCTCCACAGAGACTGTAAGTACATTTATGCTTCACTAAAACCTGCACAGAGTAAAGGAGTTGATGAGCTATTATAAACATTTACTTTTTTTTCATGTCTCTATTCGGCCGTCCTCAAACCTGAACTTGTTCCCCAGGGATACTATTTGTGAAAGGTTTGTTCAGGAAGGTAAAAAAAAAGGGAATAATTTAGGTCTGTCTCTAGAAATGAAAAAGGAATCCTGCAGATTTCATCTTGGCCAGAGTCATAAATCTGCTGGCGCCGTGGGCTCACCAAATTCAGGTCAGCAGTGCAGCATTCACACTGAACTATGTGCACATCTTTGACTGCCAATTAATTATGTAGAACAGACAAGGCAAAATGCATAGGAAAGAAATTTAGGAAGTAGACTGCTGCTTTGCAGAAAAGAAACATCTTTGTCTAAAGTTAAAGGGCTATGTTTCAGTCTTTGCTATTTTAAGCTAGCTAGGTCAGGTGCTGCTAGGAAAATGGCTGTACATGGAGCCCTCTTAGGGTGGTAAGACCCATCTGTGAAGCCAAATGATTGCTCAAGTGTTTTTGCCAAGCTGAGTTTTCTCAGGTGAAAGTTGCTGCTGTGACTTCTTCAGCAAGACAGCCAGCATGTTACATTACATGTCCATACCATTTTAAGAAGATAAATGCACAGATATAAACTGTTATGCTTCTTCACTGCATCTTACTCACTTCTAAAGCACAGAGGTCATGGAAGTTTTTTAGGGCTTCTGCAAGCTATGATCTAGATGTTCATCCCCTCTACTGCATAAAAATCTCTCCTTCTTGTTCCCATCACTTTTCTGTAGTTGTTTTAGAGGATTGAAATGGGTCTATAAGAACTATGTTAAAATGTTAGAGAGCCTCATGTGATGGTTCTGTGTACCTTCTACTTACACAGACCAGCCTCTTCTTGTCAGAGAAGTGGAAGCTAAGTAGTCACTTTTTAATTTTCATATCTGAAGTTTCTGACTCATGACCCAGTCCACATCATTCAAGTCTCTAGGTTTTCAGTGGGAGCAGAAGGCCCTCAGCAATTTCAAGAATAGATGTGATATTACTTACTGTCTGTAAGAGTTGGTCATATTTTCATTTATCTTCTTGTTCTGGGTATCAGGGAAGAGCCCAGTTATTCTTAAAATACCCTCTCCATGTTCTTGTGCTCCATTCACTCCTGTCACGTTATAAAGTGCTAAAATTTAAAAAAAACAAACAAACAAAACACTAAAGCCACACAGCTAATAAAGATGTAGTTTGCCTCTCTTTGAGACAAATGTCACCCTGTCATTCCCCCATTATTAAAGCAACAAAGCAGAGGCATGAAAATGATGAATGCAGTTGCTGAAATTAGGGCCTGATTATCAAAGTGTATGAGTCCTTACTTTGAAAAGAGTCAAAGTGAGGTTAATGAGAATAATCATAAGATCAAAGTTCATGCATTTAAAAAGTTTTATATTTAGGTACTTCTATGGAAATTTATTTTTAGAAATAAATGTATAGATATTTCTCTTAATCAAGGAAGTAGTTTTTAGCTTGTTTCCACTGCTCTTAGTATACACACTTAATACACAAGAAGTCTCACACTAAATATTTACTTCAAAATAAAGGCATTTCATTAACATTGGTCCTTTCTCCAGAATATAGAAAAGAAATCTAGAAACTGAATATTACTGATAAATCACATATTGCTTAGGAAGTGTAAGATAAAAAAACCGTAACACCCAGTGTTTTTTTCAATGAGCACTAGCACGGTGAATTTGAACTGAGAGCATAATTTTATTATCCTTCCTTGGCAGAAAGTCATTCCCTTCTCAACATGCCACCCTGGCAGCCTTTGCAGCTGTGTACATTTCGGTGAGTAACCAACTCTGTTCAGTTTCCTTTATACAAGACAAAAGTCAGAAAGTAATTTGCCATAAATTGTAAAGTGATGTGTTGCCCCGATATCTTTGGTGGATGTAAGATTTTATCCTCCTAATTTGAAAGCAAAATAAAACTACTAATAGAGCTGGTTTTATTGTAGCTGTTAAAAAACAAGAAAAATATTCAAATGTTTCACATCCTTTGTTTAGAAGCAACAAAAAGTGTAATGTTAAAGTGTATCTGATGCCTCATCTAAACTACATATAAAATGCAGTGTTTATCTGTCTCATAGGGTGATATATTAACTTACCATTCAAATTACCCTTTATGCATGCTGCCTCTTCTTTATTGCTGTCGTCACTTGATTCGCTGCTTTTAAACTTGAGGCATTAAGGACCACACATTCATGTGATGTAGTTTGATTTGACCTCCATAGAATTGAAGTTTGGATGAAATGGCACAATCACTCCCAGAGGCCTCCAAGGTGCTACTGCAATGCAAGTGAATAAAACCCATCAGTAAGTAGCAGAGAATTGTAGGGTGTGCTGCAGCTATCACAGCTGACCAGTAACTTTTCTTCAGTATGGCCTACAATGTTTGTACAAGTACTTGAAGTTTAAAAAGTAATCCCATCACTCGTGACAAGTTAAGCACATTAGATAACAGAAATTGTGCCCATACTGGGAGTTTGCCAGTATTTATTCCGCCCAGGAAAAGGCCAAAATTTGGAATAATACTGATGAACCACTCCACTTAATTTTTGTGCCCTCCCTGACATTATGGCCCTCAGTTGAGAAATGGCTCTCTAAAGCATCTGGTGGTAGCTTTTGTTAGAACAGGATATTGCTTTCATCTGGCATGACATCTGGCTTCTGTATTTCACAAGCAGTGGCTCCTTAGTCACATTTACAGAACATTTAGCCTGACTGTGAACAGTATTTAGGCATAAAATCCTTATCCTAATTGATGTCGATGAGCAACACTGCCTGTGTTGTTGGAAATCTCTTCCTTGTGATTTCAGATATTACCACAGTAAGTGAGCAAATTTTAACAGGGCTGTAAAATAAAATTAAACTCGTTATTTGTATTATTGTTGTGTAATAGTGATCTATGTGTGAAAGAAACATTGAATGCAAGAAATTAATATCCTCTTAGGTACATTTTTCTTCAACTACTTCTTCATTTCTTTCTTTTTCAAGATGTACTTCAATTCTACGTTAACAGACTCTTCAAAGCTTCTGAAACCACTCTTAGTTTTTGCTTTTATCATCTGTGGAATTATATGCGGTCTGACACGTATCACCCAGTATAAGAATCATCCAGTTGATGTTTACTGTGGCTTTCTGATAGGAGGAGGAATTGCTCTCTATTTGGTAAATATAATAGTCTAAGTTAAGTTTTAGCAAATAAAACTGATAAGACTGTAAAAGGAGTGCTGATATTTTTATGAAAACTTTTAATTATGGTCACTTGCCATAGTTATAGTCAGAATGTGCTGAAGATGATGAGTTAGGGATAAATACCCTAAAATAAACACGAAAAAGCAAATATGTGTTTCAATTTAAAGTGACATAACAATGTACAAAGTGGAAGATAATCATCTGGCATTGCATACAGAAACAGCTCTAACCTTATGTCCTTCATTAAATACTTAAAAATACCCATCTTTTCTACTCCACACTTAAAATTAGAACACAAGAAAAATATTGGATGAGTTGGTATTTGTTGCTGACCTGAGTTTATATTGCCAGTGTTAGCTTTATGATCTCAAAAAATGGTTGAATTAGTATCAGCAACTCAGCTGAGTAAATTGCTGAACCTACAAGAAATCAAAGCAGTATTACACAGTTGTGATTCTTTGGAGCTCTTAGGGATACTATGCAGGGGGAAAAAGGATGGCCAAATCAGGTTATTCCTATGCTTTTCCCCTGTAGTGGGTTGAAACAGATGTAGCACCTTGGAAGGTTCCTGTAGGGATGTACATAGGATAGGCCTGTTTGTATCTGCCAACAGGAAGCTCATGAAGCATTTGCCTTTGCTTGCTGCTCAGAGTGTATGCAGCAGGAGCGCTGCTGCCCTGGCTGCTCAGCACAGCATCAGCACAGGTGCCTGGGAGCAATCAGAGCTGTTTCTGACATCACTTGTGCTCAAGTGTGGGCAGGTGAACAGAAAAGTCTTAGCAGCCAGTGCTAAGTCAATGATGATTTTTAGTATAATACTAAAATAAGTTCATTTCTTGTCCCATTTTTCCTGTGATTACATAACTTAAGGTACATAAAGATGGTCTACAAAGGTGACCAGGGGAAAAATTGTCTTCACGGTGGCAGAAGAAACAGCATAGTAACAGAAACACCATGAGCTACTAAAGTCAATTTCTATGATTGCACTGTGAGCAGAAAGGCAGTCTATTGAGAATAATATTTCAAATTATTAAGGTGCTATAAACTATCATAAATGGAGCTGTTGTTCCCATGTTTGAAATCCACAAACAAGTATGCTTTGTCAGATCTTCACATACTGCTGCATGACAGCATACATCAGAGAGTACATTATCCTGGATACATACTATTCAGTAAATCTGCCCTGAAAACTACACACCAATAAGAGGAAGAGGAGGTGAAATAGCATGAAACTGCAAATAATTGTGAAAAGAGTGTAAAGATCAAGTAACTCAAGTGATTGAGTCAGGTATTCGACCCTTTCATAGAAGGGTCACTCCTCAGCAGAGTCTTTTTATTAAGAAAATGTTGTATAAATAAATCTTATTACAGTTCTGCACAGCTTGAAAGGCAATTGATTTAAAGTTGATAAATTGTTCTGTGATGTAGGCATTGTATTACATGGCTATTATGCAGTGGAAAGGGCAGAATCTGTTATGGAAGAGAACAACTCAAGCCATAGCAAGATTCAGTAAATCAGACTAGGAAAGAGCATAGTTGTAAAATAGCTCTGCCTAAGAGACTATAAACAGCTATTTTGTTATTTTCCTAACAAAACACTTTTTCTGTAGCTATATCTGTTGTTTGATAAAAAGAAGAAAACTCATGGAGGATGAATCTTTTCCTTAACTACTTATTGCCATGAATTATATGCCCTAGTTATCCTACTGAGACTTCATACATATCCAGATGTACCAGACTGAGGACAGAACTTGGACTAAGGATATATTAGTGAGGAAAGGAAAGTGAGCATACCCTGTCAGGTTAGCAGAGTAATTGTGTCACTCAGTATCTATTTAAAGGCAAAAGAATGTAATTAAAGTACCATAAGTGTGTCTTTTTTTTCCCAATACTGATTGCTGATGCTTCTCTTCAAATATCTTAGGGCCTGTATGCTGTGGGGAACTTCTTACCAAGTGATGAGAATGTGTTTCACCCAAATTTTCACAGAGAACCTCTAAGGTCTTTGACAGACCTCAGTCAAGATGCCAACAGAATCCTGCCAGGTAAAAATGGTAGCAGCAGTGATGGCATTGTCTCTCACCGTACAGAAAGTATCCTGAATAGAAACCACAGAGATACGGGGTCTCTGACCAATCTCAAGAGAGCAAATGCTGATGTAGAAATAATAACACCACGAAGCCCAATGGGAAAGGAAAACATGGTTACTTTCAGCAACACTTTGCCAAGAGTCAACACACCGTCCATGGAAGACCCAGCAAGACGAAATGCAACAATACACGCGTCAATGGATTCTGCCCGTTCCAAACAGCTCCTTTCCCAGTGGAAGAACAAGAATGAAAGTCGAAAGTTGTCACTGCAAGTAATAGAGACCGAATCTGGCCAGTCACCACCAAGGGCTATCGAAATGAGGTCAAGCTCCGAACCCTCCAGAGTGGGTGTAAATGGTGATCATCATGGCCCAACTGGCCAATACCTGAAAATCCAGCCTGGCAGTGTACCAGGTTGTAACAACTCAGGTCTCTCTGGTGGGCCAAGAGTCTCTATTCAGTCACGTCCTGGCTCATCCCAGCTAGTACATATTCCTGAGGAGACTCAGGAGAATGTGAACACATCACCCAAAAGTAGTTCAGCTAGAGCTAAATGGCTGAAAGCTGCTGAGAAGAGTGTTGCATGTAGAAGCAATAGCCAGCCAAGAATCATGCAAGTAATAGCCATGTCTAAGCAGCAAGGAGTGCTTCAGGGCAGTCCAAAGGGTTCAGAGGGAAGCACAGTCACCTGTACAGGAGCCATCAGATACAAAACCTTGACAGACCATGAGCCAAGTAGCATTGTTAGAGTTGAGGCCCATCCAGAAAATAACAGACCTGTAATTCAGATGCCATCAGAAGGGGAAGGAAGTGGGTCATGGAAATGGAAAGGTCCTGAAAAAGTCACCCTTCGTCAGACATATGAGCTAAATGATCTTAACAGAGACTCGGAGAGCTGTGACTCCTTAAAAGACAGTTATGGGTCAGGTGACAGGAAAAGAAGCAACATAGATAACAGTGAGCATCACCATCATGGAATCACCACAATAAGAGTCACACCAGTGGAAGGAAGTGAGATTGGCTCAGAGACTCTGTCCATTTCTTCTAGCCGGGACTCAACACTTCGGAGAAAAGGTAACATCATTTTAATTCCTGAGAGAGGGAGCAGCCCAGAGAACACCAGAAACATCTTCTATAAAGGCACATCCCCCACACGAGCATACAAGGAATGAGAGGAGACACATCAGCTGGTCTCACCACAAAGTAAACACATCTTGACACAGGCTCTGCTCTCTTTGTTTTGAGCTGATATTTACCTTTATGTGCCAAATTATTGACCAGCAGATCAGTGCTGCTGATGTGCAGTGTGCATGAGCCTGTGGAAAGAATGTGGTGGGGGAAAAAGCACAATGCCAGAACCAGTGTGAAACATTTTCATGCAACTTGTTTCTTCAGACTCAAAACATTTATCTGAGGGTGATGATGTCAATCAAAACAATGGTCTTGAACACAGACACTGTATTTCCTGAATGTGCCAACTTTTTATTTTATATTTGTGTCCAAAAGTGACTGACTTTTTCACAGCAGAGGCTGTATCAGTGGTATATATTCACCTTTGCAGAATTTGCACCAAATCTTTAATACAGGATGGTGCTGATGATAACTTTACATGTTTTGAAAAATTGCATACTTATTAGACTCTGCAAACATGACATATTGATGTGCAGTTACTTTAAAAGTAATATTGCTAATACTATGATGATGCTGGCTGCATTCATTTAGTGTAGGAAATATTTACAGCTTTGTTATAGTGGATCTGTCACATTCAAAGATTGCAAAGGTTTTGTGTAGTTCTTTAAGATGTCTACTGCAACAAAAAAATGTGTGGGTGACATTCCATTAGAATGGAATGACTATCTATTTTGAATAGTTTTGCTGCTACTGCTCAACTTTTGTTTAAGAACAGGTGCTACTAATGAAGAGGCTGCTTCTTAGTGGGCTAACTTGCAGAATTGTTTTAAATTATGTTTTTAAGGGGTCTTATCAAGTACTACAAGTAATTCAGATTTTACATTTTTAAACTTCTTATTCTGTCCTTCAGCAACCCTTCCGTTTTTCTATTAGTTTTTAAACATATAATGTAGGACACCGGTAACTGCAAGATGTGCAAATGTGAAAGGCAAGGCATGAGTAAATAAAAATAAACAGCCACTTTCCTGACCAGCTTCCAAGGAGACAGGAATTAATACAGTAGATCACACTTAAGAGCAGCCATTCACTTCACTTGCTTAGTATGCCACAAGAACAATCACAAGTTTCACCCCAATCACCATCATTTAGGGGATTTGTGCTTTGTTTTAAAAAATGGAATGCCTTGGTATTGCAGAATCACTGAATGAGTGTTGCATTGTGCCACTACTACTGTTCACCTCCCTTGAGACACCCTCCAGAGCCTTCTTAAGCATGGTATTTTTTCCCACCACTGCCACTTAACAATATGAAGGGTCTCTGCACCTGAGAGAGCATGGATTATTTTAGTAAATTGAGCTTTGAATATAACAAAAGAACTTGCCTGCTAAACATCTCCATTGCCAAAAATTATTGAAAGGATAAGCTCTGAAAGGATAAGCATAGCATGCCCTGGGCATGCTAGAAGAAATGCCTCATTACATTTGGCTCTGACTTAAACCATGAAGGAAGCCAGGGGCAGTGCTCACCCAGTGCAGCTCCTCATTCTCTCCCATTTCTTTCTGAAAAAGAGCTGCTGTCAGACACCGCCCAGCTCCCCTGCTAAGAGGGGGAGGGAATGGCTTAGCAGTCCTCTCAATGAATATGTAGTCACAGATCAGGTCTGTTGTCTGGCTTCTTGAGGAGTGTTTTGGTCTAAGTCCCGTTCTGATTTAGGGTATCAGAGCACCAGATACCTAGTACATAGTCAAACCTGTCTACAGACCTTACCCCACAGAACTCTAAGGAAAAACCCACCCTACTCCAGCCAAGTAGGAGGCAGAAGAAAGAGTCATCCCATTCAAAAAGATAAACAGCACAATACACACAAAGACCAAAAAAAAAAACCAACCCAAAAAAGACCTCAAAACCAAATCAAAATCTCAACCCCAACCCTAAGTAATTTCACAGATCTGAGGATGGTGTTTGCTAATCTGTATAGAAGAAAAGATTGAGAGTCAATGGAAAGCTTTATATACCTTCCCAGTTCTACAGGTGCTCCAGGCTTAGCTGAGTGCTTGCTGTCAGCCAACCGTGCCAAGCAATGCTTCCCTCACCTGCCCATCACCCAGTGCTGTGGGAGGGAGTTGGTCCTTAAGGAAATGACCACACTCTCCCTACTAGTGACAGAAGATGACCCCATCATACTTACAATGACTGGGAGAAAGTATTCTGCAGGTTACTTGTAAGAAGCTACCCAGTAGGGTTGCAGCATAGTGTGAATATTAAAGGCACAGTATGTTGAAGACAAACTTCAAGGCACATTAGCTGGGAAAAATACCAGGGAAAAAAATGTAGTTTTTTTAGAGATAAGTTCTCAGACTCTAGTATTTTCAGGATTTTTTTCTTTTCAAAAGGATGAATCGTTAGTCCTTGGTATTTAATATCAAATTTTGTACAAGATGCCAAGGAATTACAAACACTTGGACTGTCATGAACAAAACCCTTTGGTTTTAGTTTAGTCTAGGTACATGATAAAGCATGTAGGATTAGCTTTAAAGGAATGGGTAAGACACAAACACTGTTGGCCTATCAATGCAGGGAAATAAGATGCAATTGTTTGTTAGTTTGTAAGTGCAGGGGGAAAGAACATAAGTAGATGAACCTGGAAATAATGGAAAATTGAAATGGAGAATAATGGCAATAAAGCAAAGATTAGAAAATGTTCCCTCTGGCAATTTAGCTGTTTTGAAAACAGCAGGATTCCTGGTGGGAGTGTTTGTTCTTTATTCCTTGGTTTTAGTCAGATATATATTGGCATATGTGTTGCTTTTATTACTCTAAAACTTGCTGCACTATTTCAAGTGCAGTGTGATATTTTTCCTAAGGTTTCCTATTTCTTAAGAAAAGATTTTAAAGCTCTTGTGTAATCATTGAAATTGTGTTCTATACATAAATATTGATATATTCTTTTTTACTCAAAGTGCCAAAGGCTACTGTTTTTAATAATGGCTTATCAAATTATATTACGTTAGAGAGCAGAAATGTAATAATATATACATTGGAACTCAGACCTCTGCATGTATATTTGATAAGGAGCCTTTTGTAAAATTACTCTTTGTTTACATTCCACTGGTACCTTAATTTAAAAATTACTCAAATAAATTGACAGGTGACATCTTCTTAGTGTTCTGATTTTCTTACTTGCTAACAGGCACCAATTTATTTGTTAGGCTGTGCTTTACTGAGAAAAGAAAATACTTAAAATAAAATATGTTTTTAAATGAGAATTCTCTATATAAAGTATTGTGTTTAATAAAATGTTATGCAATGTTTTCAAATGGAAAAGATTTGTAAATTGCTATAAATGTATTTTGTTAAATAAGTACAGATCAATGCTACTGTGTGAGTTTATTGTGCTAACATCATGAAATAAAGATAAAATTCCTCATTGGTGCTTAGTTATCTCTGTGGTAAAGCAAAGTTTCATTCCTTTCCAAATTATTTTCAGTATCAGATATGACATGTAAAAGTGGTCATCAATGGGAAACCTTAAGACCTTGCATAGTAGTAAGAAGTTATAAGGAACAGTGTCCAAACAAGCTGGTCTCTATCCAAAAAACATATTACAAGAAAATAAAGCAAATGAATTGGGAACATTAGGCCATGTGAGGACATTTCTACTAGACCATTCTAGAGCACCAGCTGCATTGCTAAGCCCCTAGTGCCTCTAAAACACCTTGCAATTGTTGGGTGGAGCTGTCAGGCATGCTGAGGCCAACCTTGGATTTCTGAAAGAGAACAGTGCAGATGTCATGAGCAAACCTGAGAGGATGGGCTCTTCCTAGAGAAAGAAGTTAGGATGTAGAAGTCAGCAGGTGACATACACCCTTTTCTGGCCAACAGTGAAAAATGTTTTATGTGTAGCAGTCTTACCTTGAAGCCACACAACGTAGTGCGGTAAGCAAGCAGCAAAGATTGCCTCCAAGCCTGTCTTGAAACAACCTGAAACTGGGCAACAGCAAGGCCGTAAGTGCCTGGGATGGAAGACACGGTTGTAGGTGAGGCACGTGCCAATATTGCCAATGGCATAATAAGCACCACAGGAACCAGCAGTCCCCCTGGCCATGCATGGCAGCACAGCAGTCTGACTCAGAAGCTTTTCCCACGTGTGCCTGGGCCTTGGTGCAGTCTGTAACTTTGTACTTGTGTGTCCTTCTAGCAGGTGACTGTCTTGGCTGGCGTGGGACTGGGCAGCTGCTGTCACTGCTGCCTCCAGCCAGGCACTGCAGGGCTGCCAGACAGCAATGTCATATGTGTGTTGTGCTCCCTGTGAAGGCATGTGGGGATTGACTGATACTGCCCCAAGCTGCACTGCAGATCTGGGTCACTTGGCAATCTCTGTCCCATGGCTTTCGTGACAATTTAAGATAGCGGCCCTCAAGCAATACTGAATCAAAAAACAGCATGTTGTCTCTCAAAGAAAGGGAAGTCTATGTAAAATTGTGTGATACTCTTCCCTCTGTGGTGACTGAAGGAGCTCTCTTTTCATGGCTGGGGCTGGAGAATGTCCTGACCCCACAGTAGGAGTAGCCAGTTTCAGAAGAGGCTTCTCCTTTGGCCAGCAGCAGATGCTGGTGTGACAGTCCATTATCTGCCGCAGCAGACAATGCTTTGAGTGAGGCTGCAGGAAGAGCACGGGTTGTGGCCCAAGGTTATGGTGTCCCACCCTCTGGAACATGTTTTGGTAGCCTGGGAAAACTAAAAGAGAGTGCTGTCCCAGGTATGGCTCAGAGAGACCCTGGGAAGGAGTGCAAGAGAGTAAAACAGCAGGCTTGGGTATGACTGCTAAAAGCTGACATCTAATACAAACCTGGTGAGTTCTCTGGGAATGGCCCTTTCCATGGATGACAAAGGGGCCTAGACAATTAGTTTGACCATTTTAAACAACTTAAGTTAGGCTATAAACAAAGTCCCTCTCTGAAGGGTACCTTTGACGTAGAGGTAATATTATAAAACTTGATTTAAGATGAGAAATTACCTTTACTGACAAAGCTTGTCATTTTCTCTTAGACCATTCTGGCTACAGCAACACGGTCACTAAATTAAGAGACCTCACTGATCCAGATTGATGACTATATCTGATCATGCAAAGGAGTTTTCAAAGGTATGATTGGTTAAACTGAAACTTAAATCTATTTTGTGCTGGATTTTAAAAGAGCTTCAAAGGTCTTCATACAAGAAGTCACATGAGACTGTAGTGGAATCAGTTTGGTTCAGATTTATGAAGATCTTCTGTGTGACAGTTCAGTGCACATTTAATTTGGCACGAATATTTTAATGGTATTAGAAACCTGGTTCATAAAATTATGAATAAAATCTCTTCAGAAACCTTATAGCATAGAATGTATCAAACATTGGACAGAACTTCATACTTCACATGCAAAAAGAAAGTAAAGGAATTCCAGCTGCATACAAACACAAAACACAAAGATAAGGTATTCAAGCCAGTGTTTAGAAGGATAAAGCTAAACAGATAATTTAAATCAAGGAAAAAGTTGTGGTAACTCTGTAAATACTCTCTCTAAATTTTTATGCCCAGCCTGGGGTAATTTCTTCAGGCCTTATGCATATATATGCATAAAGACATCATTTAGTTATGCCTCCCATATATGAAATCTGTTCCTCCAGTGGTTTTGCCATAAAGCAGAATAGGAAACTTGCACATTCAATGGCTTTATCAGCATACCCCTGCTTAAAAAAAAAAAAAAAACCAAAAAAGAGCTAGGATGAAAACTTACCCAAAACTAAAGCAAGTCTGCTCAGCCCTAGAAAGCACCTCTCATGTTGGAGGAAAAAAAGGAAAGAAAAAAAAATTATCCCTCCACAAACTCCCTACCTTCAAAGGCAAACCATCATTCAGATTTTTACTACTGTATTACTTTTCCAGTGCTGCTCAGAAAAAGAAATGAGAGTCATGGGGATTTGTGAATCTGTCAAGTTGGTGCAGCTACTAAATGATGCATAAGGAAAAGCTCTGCTCTCTCACCAAATCATTCAGAGGAGATTGGAGCATATCTGAGTGTGATGTGATCCTGTTTCAAAGATTCTGCTCCTGCTTCAAACTGAGCTTGTGGATTACAGCTTCTGTTCCTGCCCTTTACTGGGGCCAGAAAACTAGCTCTGCTGAGTAACATCACACAACTGGGAGCAATAGCTTGGCTCCTATTTACCTGTAAAGTATATGACAATAGAATCAATGCTTTCCAAACAATACCCATATTAGAATTTTCCCTGTTTTTTTTCAGTTGGTCTAATCTATGTTTTTCAAGGGTTTCAGTGTGCATTCTTTTAATGTTTCTTCACATATATATTTGTGTGATGTTCTTTGCCCCAGCTACAAAACTTGTCCTTTAAGCAGTGGCCCTGAAATTTGTTTACTTTAGTCCAGAAGCAGTGTAGCAGAGTACTAAGTGAACAGTTTTTTTACAGAGCCTCATCAGGGGCTGAAAATCTGATCTCAGGCCTAAAAGAAATATTAGCTAAAACCTCTGGATGGTAGGAGTTGCAGTCTCCTCTGATACTTCTTATCTTTCTGTATAGTTTGAGACAATTATCTCTGTTCTTATCAGAGAGGAGAGTTTTCACAGTAGTCGTTTCCCAACACTGGGCACACACCAGCCTGGCAGGAGAATAGTAGTAGGCTTTGGCCACTTCTAGGTTTTAGTTTCCTGAGAACTACTATGGGCATGATGACAAAATAATGCCTTGGTTTACTATCAGAGACAATGAGTTTCCACCCTTTCATAAGGAGCAGAAAAATGGAAGAGAAGCGTGCACTTTAAATGATCAGGACAGCTACGACTTTATATGGCACATTCTGGATGTTCTGTGAGCTCTGTATGCCTAACAGATTACAGCCTTCTCTAACCTGCTAAACCAAGGCAGACTACTGGAACAAGTTTCTTAAAATGGTTTCATTTTTAATGAGACTTATGAAAGAGTCTTCCATTCATGAACCTCGTTTACGATGCAAGTAGAACTCAGATACAAGTTTAAAAAAAAACAAACAACAAAACAAAATAAAAAAACCCCTCAACTTATAACTTACCCAAGAAAAAAAAGTGTTTTCCAAAATGGAAGATTAAGCAGCACCAAAAGAATAAAATCATAACTTTTAAATTTGCATGTGATGATTATCAAGCAGAGTAGACAATTAATTAGTACAATCAGTGCTTTCTTAATCCTTCTTCAATTCTTCAACAAGCAATGGAAGACCTGGTGACTATAAAATAAATTATTTCCTTCATAGTTAAGATACAAAATGTGACTGTTTTACAGAGCCCCCCAGTTCCTGTCACTGGGAGGGGGCAGGGAGTGAGAGCATACCTGTGAAGTGATTCAGAAGTTACATGAATACTTCATGAGAGTCAAGATTAAAATTTTTGAAAATAAAAACAAGGAAGAGTAGCTAATCCAACACTGGACATGCAACTAACACAGCTAAAATACTTCAGAACTTGTGAGAGGAGCATATTGCCAGGTCCAGCTCACTGAGTGCATTTTTAGCAAGGGTGGTGACTTGGGCAGTTGCAGTTGTGTTCCACTAAGCTGTGTTAGACTGTATAAACAGTCTGTTGTCATAAAGGAAAACCTGTGGAGAGACACAGCAAGAGATCTGCTGCCATAGAAACAAATGTAGCTGCTGTTATGCTGCATCATTGCTACACTGAGCACAAACCATGGTTCAGCAATATACCACAAACTGCATCTAATTTTCTTTGTTCGAGAAGAGTTTAAAATCTGAAACGGATAAATGATGGTAAGTCATTCTATATAATGCAACATAGCTGCACAGACTTAGGATACTTAATAACTAGTGGAAAACCAGAGATAAAAACCTTAAAAAAAAGTAAGGATTAAATATCATTCAGAAGCTTTAATCTTATGTCCAGAGTGCTCTGCATTCTCAGAAAAATGAAAAAAGCTGTAGTGCCTCTTCATTTCTTATCCAGACATTACTCCTATAGCAGTTAAAGGGTGCTTTTTTTTTGCATGTTTTGTACTTATTTGACAGAGAATGAAGTTCAAATTCCATGTTTCTAATGCAAGAGCATCTGTCCTATTCCAGTTGATGCTACACTCTTGTATGTAAGGAATCCAGCTGCCAGAAGGATATACTACAACACTGCACATTTCATCTTTATTACAGCCAGTCCTATACCAGCCTTGTAAAGACTGGCCAGCCTGTTTCACCTACAGGACAACTGCTTTAGGTGAAATCAGTGTACTCCTTGATCAAATAAAAATAAGCTGCTGTCTAAATCACTACAGAAACTGGACTTTTAAGTTTACTTTAAGAAAAAAATGATAATGACAACAGTGCAAGGATGAAATGTTATTTTGTAGTAGTCAGGATCTCATTATTCATCATTCCATAATGAAGGGCAAATGTATTTCTGCTTTTAAATTATGGTAACATGCAACTTTAGATTATCCAGAGAGAATTTAGCACTGATACACAGCTGAAATATTGAATTCTGAGCCCACCTAATTCTCAACTCTTTAAAAGACTGGACAACATAAAACAAAGTAGTAGTATAATAAATTCTAGGCAGAGATGTAATATCTGTTATTTGTATTATATTTAGGGCACAAAGATAACATTTGGTAGATGGTATAATCTCCTACCACTGTATTAATCTTTCCTGAGTGCTGCCAGTTCGTGGTAGAATTCTGATGTTATCACTTAAATAGGAAAAAAAAATTGTATGTTTGAAAATTATTCAGTTTTTCTCTCTGCTGTGAGACAAAAATAAAGTGTTACATTTAAATGCACTCCTACATGGTTTTCACTGTATAATGGTACTCTGTGACAGCAGCTTACACAGTAGTGCTGCTTTCTACAAAGAAGCATGGATTGACCTTATGTAAACTGCAGTAATTGTTTCCTGCATTAATGAAAAGTTCTTTCATATTTCCAGAACAGGAAATTCAATTGAATTAAGATGCTATTAATCTAGAAGTTCAGACATTTGCAATGTTTACACATCTCTGCTACCAATACCTTAGAACAACTATGCAAGCAGAAGCCTCTGGATTTCAGTATCACAGATGTATCAGTTAAGCAGAAAACATACTTTCAATCTGTGTCTTTTTAACATATATTTTCCAAATACACATTTGGAAATCTAGTTGATTCTGGTGACTCTTCACCTTGCTGAGAAAAGGATTGCCTTTTGACTCAGCAATGTTGCTCTGTGGGAACACATTGCACTACATCTGTGTTGACTATATCGTCACTCTACTGAACACAAAGTTCAAATCTATATCTTCTGCTCCCAGTCTTAAGACTCTGACAGGAGTGTTAGCAAAGAAACTCTTTGGGTTGGCCTTGGTTTTTTGCCTCACTGTACGAGGCAAAAAAAATGTACCTATGTAAAGAAAAAAAAAAAGCAAATTTGGCAGAAAGAAACCCATCAACTCTCATTAGCACTACTCTTGGGTATGGCAGCTGGGATGGGCCAATGGCCATAACTAGCCACTTTCTTACTGTTTTACTTCATCTCTCAAGAGATAGTGATGAGATCTTATTAGCATCTAAGTCCCATCAGACTATCTTATATCAGACAGAGTCAAGATTGTTTGGACAGATGAAGCTACAGAGCTAGAAAATACTGAGAATTACACATTTTAGGACATGAATTGGTCATTTCTTCAAGGAAGAGGAAGGATTATTTCTCTTTTACCATTCCCTAGCAACAGAGAAAATGAAGGATTCTTTTTCATTTATAGAAGAGCCTTGATTTCAGGATTACCAGAAAATAGAAGTATCTGCTTGTAACCAAGACATATTCTGAATAGCACAGGACCTTCAGTTGAAGTCTAGGAGCTTTTTAGACCTTATGTCTTATTATGGCAATTTCCCATAAAAGGCAATTACAAAGCCTGAGGTATGGGAAGGCTTTCATCACACCATGTACAGCTTGTATTGTAATCCATCCCTAAGAGAGAACTTGCTTGACAAATACTATAAATAGGAGCCTACATAAGAGGATAAATAATTATTCATCTGCTGATAAATTCTGACAGATCATCTTTCCTATGCAGCTTGATTGAAAGACATAATCAGAAAGTCCTTGATCTGTTAATGGGCAAACAGCACTCTACATCCAAACTACCTTGGAAAATACTGAAAGCTTTAGAATGTTACACTACATATCCCCCTTTGTCAGTGAGGTAGTATCACTGCCTAAGCATCATATTAAGATCAGACTGGGGGGTTGTTGTTTGTATGTTTGTTTTTAATTTTTCACCCTGTTAATGTTTAACAGAGCTATTTTCATTCCCACTAAATTCAGCCGAAGTTCTCAGGCACTGCTCTTTGTCCAGGTGGCTGGCCAATATCTCAATTGAGAGACACGGTTAACATGAATAATAATTAGTTACTTAAATGACTATCCAAAAAAACCCAAAGTGTGTTACAAACCGCTACATTTTTTCTTTAAGACACAGTCATTGTGTGAATTCAGAAGGACAAGCAGATAATACTGAAGGAAAAAGAAACAAAATCTGCAACCTCCAACTATAATCCTATTATGCAATCATTGCTGTAGACTCCAAACCAAGAATTTCAGCTAGTCTCATTCCTTACAGAGACTGAAGCAAGTTCTAGTCAAGGCACTCAGGTGACTATACAAGCACATGTCACTAAATAGAACCTAGAAATGGAAATAGATACAATCTCCACACAGCTTCTTTACTTCTGTCCAGACAATTTGCAGGGGAAGACAGTGCTGAAGATGAATGAGAGAATCATTCCTCCTTTTCTGCCAGACAAATTATTTTATAATCACAGTGCTGATGATAGTTTGAGACTTGCTGTGGTAATAGATCTGAAAAACCAGAATGACACACCTCTAGTGCACAAAAGGGTAATGATTTTCAAAAGATTTAAAAATACCTGAATATCCAACAATGTGTATCCCAAAAATCTTCCTCTGAATCCATAGGCAGGTAGTGGGGGAAGTAATAAAAGTGTTAACAATGTAATATGGCCAATATTTTTTACGTATTTATAGATAGTTTATGGAACAGCTTTTGTCTGGGAGGGGTTTACCATTTTTGCCCATGGAATGAAATATTTAAACTAAAATTATAATAGTTCATGTTCAAAATGAACCCTCCATGCCAGATCTCTGAAGTATAATGATGCTAAAAATAAAACGTTACCAGGGAAACTGAATGGAACAGAAATTAGCAATAGGATCTGATCTAAAGCCACTGAAAGAAGATAGGAACGTGATCAAACTGAAAAAAAATACATCAAAACCAAAAAACCCACCTTCAATAGCAAAAGCTTTACACTGTTATACCTCTGGTATAAACCAAAACCAAAATAAAATTCCTAGTATGGGTTTTTCTACTTTTGGAAGGTCCTCATGTGGGGGTTGGGGGTGTGTGAAGAAGACACTCAGTGTCTGCTTAGCACCAGGTGACTACACGAGGTCCCCAAGCCTGCACTGCACTGATTTCCCCCTTAGCGTAAGAGATAATAACTGGAGTCCATTTTGCATAACTAGAATTTCATCTCTTCTACTCTTTAGCAACTCTTCCATCTTATGATTTTAAATTCCTTATAGAGAAAGTCTAAAGGTAGAAAATCATGCAGGATACTTTTAATTAAGAGTCTAGATATTCTAATTTTAGCATACAGACACATGCATTCATAAGGAATATAGAATCACCTACACAAAGTAAAAAACTGCAGTCTTCTCTATTGCTGAAAATGTTAGTCTATTGCTATAAAATGGCCAAATAGCTATTTTCAGACTGAAGACATTACTTCAGGACTAAATTATTTACAGAGAAGTACAACGACTCCAGACTTGACATCTCCATCCTACATTTGCTAATTTTATCACCAATCTCAAGCTTATTTCCTCACTTCACCCACAACTTCACTGTGGTATTGGTATCAGGTATCTGTGCCACAACATCTATTCCTACTCAGTAATGGCAGAAAGGCTCTCCTACTTGTGTTATTTCTCCCCAGCTGAAGAAAGCTCCATGTCTACATCCTCCTTCAAAAAAGTTAAGCTTAATACTCATCAAAGCAACTGCCTGGCAGCTGAGCATTATTTTCTCTAAAATGCTATTGCTTTTTGTGTTTGGAAATCTGACAGAAAGGTTCATGATACAGGTGATAATCAGTGATTTTTAATAGCTATTCATTTTACCCATTTCTGGTTCTTGGTCCAGACTTCTATTTTCAACCCAAACAAGGCTCAACATTATTGTTAATATTTATTGTTTCTTTAGAGTTGTCATTGCGAGCTAAACCTTTTCAGGTTGATGCTCTGGGGTTCATAAACAAATTTGCAAACTCAAGGGTGGATACTTGACTGCAGAAAATTATAACGATCCATAGTTTACATTTAGACAGTGAAATAAACATATATATGTATGAATGGTGATTTTACAGGTATTCATAGTCTGTCTACACCAAATTAAATGAAGTTATAAAACTTCATCAGCCTGTTTTCCCTTCTGTGCCTTCAGCTCACTGCAGATGATTGCAGGACATTTCCTTTGAATGGTAACTCCCATCCATATATCCTGTTACCAACACATACAAGCCACTGAAAATCAACAGGATCTGGATTACTTTTATTGATTTCAAGATCTTGCC
Organism: Sakesphorus luctuosus; assembly: GCA_013396695.1. NCBI lineage: Eukaryota > Metazoa > Chordata > Aves > Passeriformes > Thamnophilidae > Sakesphorus > Sakesphorus luctuosus. Next base: position 111,714 of record VWZD01007829.1, on the reverse strand, counting down.
CACAACAATGCATATTTATTTCAGATTGTAAACTCTATAATTCCTTAAAATCTTTTAAGAATACTGTAAGCCTACCTCCTCATTAGTTTATTGTTGCTAATTGAAATGTGATCTTTTATTTTTACTTGCTGTTACAGAACACTGGCTTTTCAGTAAATAATCACATTGAACAAACTGAAAGTTTGAGGACCTGGCCTAAATTCATTCTCTCTAAGAACAGGTCAGAGAAGTAGGGCACATCAGACTGGGCACCCACTGGGGAGAGGGAAATATGTCATGACTTTTTCTGGGGATTGCAAGCAGTGCCAGAGGCAGAGTAGCAGGTGACCTGCCTCAAAGTTGTAAATTCAGCCTTAATTTCCAAGAGAATACAAGAATCTGCTTTTCAAAGTACTCATCTAATGTTTAGCTTCTTGAAACCACTGCAACCGGCTGTGTTATATAACAAATCTCAGAGGAAATATAATTTGTAGGTATCTAATGTTTAGCTGTTTCTGGAAAAAAAAGGACATACCTGAATCTCACAAACTTATTATTTCAGTCTTTTATGATTAGGATCACAGCGATTGAGGCAAAGTCTTTCATAGAACCATTTAAGCTGGAAAAGGTCTCTAAGATTGAATCTAACCATTAGCCCATCACTGCCAAGGCCACCACCACACCATGGCCTGAAGTGCAACATCTACACATCTTTCACATATCTCCGGGGATGATGACTCAACCACTTTCCTGGGCAGTCAGTTCCAATACTTGATAAAACTTTTGGTGAAGAAATTTTTCCTAATATCAAATCTAAACCTTCTCTGGTGCAACTTCAGGCCATTTCCTCTTGTTCTGTCAGTTGTTACTTGGGAGAAATGACTGACACCCATCCAAACTCCATTCAGCCTAAAAAAATCCCCGTTCTCTCAGCTGCTCCTCATCAGATTTGTGCTCCAGATCCTTCCCCAGCTCTGTTGCCCCTCTCTGTAAAGGACTCAGAACTGGATACAGTGTCTGAGGTGTGATTTCACCTCTGCCCAGTACAGAGGGACAATCACTGCCCTGGTCCTGCTGGCCACACTGTTTCTGATACAGGGCAGGATGCCTTTGGACCTGTTGGCCACCTGAGCGCACTGACAGCTGTTGCCACAGAGACTTCTTTCCCCAAGTCACTCCCAAATCTACTCCTCAGGTTGGATGTTTGGACAACATATGTCCATCATGAGACTTCTCTTCTAAGTGACTTCTGTTCTGTAAGTTACAGAATGAACCCAGGGAACTGCCATTGTCACAAGGTAAGTTAACATGTGTCTTCATGTCAAGGCAATATTAGAAAAGAAAATGTACACCTCTATTTTTGATGTTTTGTTGATATGTAAATGAGCATAGCCATGACATAAAGAAGGATTAATCTTGAGGGTTATTCTGAAGCACTCAAACAGCATTTTATTTAAGTAGGCAGTCTACTATCATTCTATAGATCACAGGACAGCAGCATAGTAAGCTACATTTACCTTTCAAAGTTCACTTTGAAAAACATGAGGATTCAAAAAAGCAAACCTCTATTCTGGATGATTCCATTAATAGCTCATTTGTTACTTCAGTATGAACTGAGTTAATTTCTCATTTTTTTGGAAAAGCAAGGATCTGATAAAAAGAATTTATTCAAAATATATACATTTCCATTTGTTTTTTACACTTTGCATTATGTCTGTTATTTTCATTGTTATTCATTTATACATGTATGTATGTATAGATCTGTCTATATATCCATTACTTCAAACCTGAACTTAGTCTAAGTGATGTTCATGCAGCTTTCAGACTTTGAGTACTCTAAAGGCAAGCACAAGTGCTGAATAAGTCAATTTAGCCAAACAGCAGCAGCTGTTTAGATTCCACTCCTGGAAAAGGCTACTGGGAAGGTGTCTTACCAGAAAGAAAGAGAAAATCCCACGATACCTATCTTTCATTCTCTAATATTTTTTTAATGCTACAGTGCAGTGTAGTGGAAAAAGTCAGCTTACTAAACTTTATAAAAGCAGATTGCTGCTTGAGATCAAAGCAAAAGTGCAATCAGAGATGGAATAGCTTTGCCCTTCCCAAGAAGCTCGCATGATGATGGGCATTATCTACTGTAGGTTCACAGAATAGTCTGAGGAAAAAGAACTGATTTCTGAAACAGACTGGACAGTTTGAGAGAGGAAAGGCATTGGTTGTTCACTCGAAAATATCTCTTTCTAGGCAGCACTGTAGTAGCAGCAGCCTGGCTGGTGGCAGAACAGAGAGATGGCTGCACATCCACCTGCTGGCTGAAATAGTATCACCAAGTATTTCTGAGTTACAAAGAGACCAATAGAAGAACAGCAACTGAAACATGCCCTTCTACAATTGTACCAACACATTTCTATGGGTGCTTTGGCTGAAATGTAAGCCTGGCAAAAAGCACCTCCAGTGTTTGTGGTTACCAGCTGGCTATTACAAGAGACATATATGACTCAACATTTCTGTAAATCCAGGACTCACCTCCTCTTTTACTCACCACCACTCCTTAACATTCTTCAAATCTGTTACTCAGTAAACAAACAAAGCCTATGGAATTCTCTCTCTGCTGTCAGCTATGGTTGATATTCACAACACACTCTAATATACCATATTCTGTTTTCTCGACATTTATGAAGTTCTTTGAGACTAAATAATTCCATGTGCTTGTGCATCTTGTAATAAGGACTGCCTTGAGCTTCACTGTGAAAAAACAAAAGTATTACAAGAATTAGTGATAGAAAGGCTTGATGGAAAAAAAATTGTCTCAGGATATAGAAGACCAAGAAGAAATATTGATACAATACTGTAAGAAAAACCTCAACTGCTCAACTGTTCCTGGTTCAGAAGATTCTCAAACAATGCCTTTGTGATAAAACACAGGGCCTGATGCAAACTGGGTTTAATGCAGCCATATTAAATGACAATGATTTCCTAAACTAAAGCCACCTTTTCCTAGTGTCTGATTTGAACCCTTGCAAGACCCTGCAATTTTCTTACAATTTCTATGCAATTTATTATTATGTACAGTTTGGTCATGGATGGGAAAAAGATAAAATCTTTCTTCTTCAAAACATACAGGTCTGCTGCTCTCCAATTCTTGTTATTCTGTTCAGAAAACTGCAGCTGCCACTTGGAATACATTGAGGCTTCATAAAACAGCTGTCCTTAAATGTCTCATCACTCCTCTCCATAGACAAGTATGGCATAAAGCTGTGTTTCTGTTTCCATTCTTTTCATCCATGTCAGTTACAAATGAACAAATTGACACAGACATTTGGTGATAACTCTGATGAATTTTGCTGCTCTGGTGATACCTTTCCCTTAAAAGTGAAACTGTAAAGTACCTAAAAGAAAGACACTAGAAATAAAAATAGCAAAGCAGACATTATATTTCTGCATGGTTTCTAATGATTAAAAAAAAGCAGACTGCTTTAGGATTGCACCAAAATATTAAAGTTAAATTCACTTTTCTACTTCCAGATGAGACCTTGTTTATAGATTCTCCTGTAGAAAATCTCTAAAAGGCAACCTGGGAAACATAAAACATTAAAAAGCTGGTTTTTCTGTCTCATTTTGAGCAGCAACACAATATTAAAAGCAGTTGAGTGCCTGACAAATTAAGGATTTACAAGACAATTACTTCAACCAGTTACTGTTTAAAAGGCAGAGCTTCATCAAGACAAACTAGATTAAAAATAAATATAAACCATGCATTCTGGGGCAGAGGTGCAGGGAGGGGAGCAAAGAGGGAAGAAAAAGGAAAATATGGGGAGTTTTACCCACAGATTTTTAAAAATGAATGTATGATAGTGAATAAAACCCCTCCAAGTCTTCTGTTCAGACTCAGCACTAAGACTATTAAAAGCAGCAATTTCCAGAAGTATTTACAGCAACCCTGTAGGCAACTTTGTATTAAAGAAAATGAAACAAAAAAAAAACCCCAATAAAATGTTACAAAGAGAACATGCAGAGATATGCAAATTTAATGTTCTTACAGGAGTAACATTCTAGTAACCTCCTAGCTTGGTCTAGCTGACATAAGCACTATGAGCTGATGTTGGTGCAGAATACTGATTGAGTGAGGGGCAACGTGCCCTGTACCAGTGTTACTTATATCCTCTTTCTTTCTTTTATTTTTCGATGTTTCAGAATTGATAACACATGGCAAGAAAAAAATCACTTCTGTCAAAGTGATTTCTGTCAAAAATCACTTCAATTTCTGTTGTTACATCTACAAACTCAACATTGGTCATCTTTTAACTGGTCCTAGTTATGATTTAAATGGTTTCTAACAGTAATTAAATAACGATAAAAATATTTTGTGTGTTTTCATAACAGAATGATTGAAATCACTTTTTTTTCCCCTGTGGCTTTGTCATTCATTTCTACGCTGCAGAAAAACAAAAGCAAGCCAGCATTCTCATATAACTGCTGAAAAGGTTTCTCTTCTGGTTGTTTACATCTCTCCCCACCTACTCCATGTTCACAGTCTCTGGCTCCTGCCTAACCCCTTCCTTTTGCTGGCACCATTGATCACAGGAGTCAGAACCATAATTTCCAGAAGTACAGTTTTCAGATGGGTTGACAATCAATGCAAGGAGGCAGCCATGATTTAAGATTCCCTCTTCCTAGCAGAACATTCCCACACCATAATGTGAGAAGGAAGAATTCTGCCTCTTTCTCTTTGACATACTACATTTTCTCTTGCTTTCCAGCAGCGACTTTCACACTAATTTCATTCAAGACTTCACACAAACCTATTCTAAATACTCCTTCTTTTTCAAAAAGTAATAAATCTTCACACATGATAGTCACTTATTTATATATTACAAAAAAAAAAACCTAAAGAAAACGAGTTTAATATATACTGGAGGTGTCTGGGTGACGAGGTGTCACTTACAACTTTTTCATATTTTTTCAGCTTTTTTTTGTGTGTACTTCCTTTACTTTAGAATAACACAGAACTAGCGTTTTTATTCTGTCATTCTAAATAAAACATGCACTAAGGTGAGTTATTTCTGTGGCATACCAGATGGTTCATTTATATAGGAAATTTAATTTATAAATCTTTTTAAGCACTTCCAGAGGCTCACATAGATTCCATAACTGTATTTCCATGGTTCTCAACCATGAAGTACAGGCTGGGGCACAGGAAGGGCCCACATACAGGTGTAAACAGGCTACTGTGAAATGAAATACAGAGATTATTAGGCATAAACTGGAAATTCATAGACACAATTTTCTTCCATCATTGGTAAAGTTCTGAGTAGCTTTAGTTAAAGCAGCTTGGCTGTCACATCAGGACTGAAACAGTCTTCTACATCATTTAGATACCTGACTTTACTGATTTTTGCCTTGAAAATGTAAGAGCAGGTGTGATTTGAGTATTTTTAACTGCTGTAGTCCACTCTCCTTTGTCAGAAAGTGAGAGTTGCTCACATGTGGTCATTAAACGACAGTATGTCACCTGAAAGTGAAAACATACAGTTGACAAGAAACTGCAGTGCCCAGGATGTGGCTGCTGATACCCAACATTCATGTAAGGTGATTTACATCACAATCCAAATTTAAATTTCTACTTAAGAATTACTTTTTGTTTAAATAATCCTATAGCAACAACATTTCCAGTATTGCCAGAATGCAAAAAGAAGTAATAATGATAATTCACAGTCTCCAAACAACAAGGTAAGTGATTCTCCTTTTCCCTACACTTTGTACAGGCTCCTTCACTGTCACAGGGCAGCTCTCAACAGTAACTACCACAGGTTTTGTATAACATTTTCACAAATGACTGCAAAAACTACAACACATTAGAAAATCAGATGCAACGTCTTTGAGAACATCAAGACTTTCAATACTTCAGTCCAAAAATTGAAATTCAAAGTTGTGTCCAGTACTTTATGCACACGGTAATTTAGGACCCTGTCATATCAAATCTTAGCTTTGCTGAAAGAGATCTTTAATGCCTTTTCTTCTGTCTTCTAACAGCCCTCCTAACAACTGCACTTCTTCCTGGAAACAATAACACTAAAAGCACAAGCCTGACAGCTCTGTACGAGGAGGTGCCTGTCATATGCAATGACAGATATTCATCCATCCACCCATCCATAATGACACAGACTAAAATTAATATTTTTAAAAATCATTTGGTGTTGTTAAAATGTCTTATGGAGAAGGAAACATAATTTTTAAAAAACACCCTTAATGTTAAGAGCCAGTTAAAACAGAATTCTTTACAGTACACACTTGTTCTTGAATTCATTTGAAAAGCCAGAACTCCAAGGAAAAAGACATTTTCTCTTCTGCTTTTGTGAGCCTAAAATGTGTTTTTCCTTCTCTTTTTCTTAACCACAGGAGTGATCAGAGCTGAAGTAATATTATATTAGGTTGGCATGTCTTAAGAGCCTGAATTTGCATTAACTTCAAAAATAAAGAGCTTCAACTTAAGAACAACTAGAACGGATTATCTGAGCTGGGAAAGATCAGAATCTTTAAAGAAAGATTAGAATTATTTTACAAGATTTAGTCATTACAGGACTTTCCTAGGCACTAAGAAAATGCACCTCAAGGAACCATATAGCCTAAAGTCATGGCAGATTTACTTTTCACAGCGGGCTGTCCCAACAAGTTCTGATGAACTAATAAATCTCTTTTTGCTGTTTCTTAAAGGAAGGCACCTATGGGCAGCTGTGAGGGGCCAGGCAACAGACACTGAGAGATTTATGCTAATCAAAACTCACTTTAATCTTTAACACCCTTAAGTGAGGATTTACGTGAAATCCTCTTCCTAATATTTTAATTCTAAACCAGGGGGAATAAATCCTCATCTATGTTGTCCATGAAACAAATTTAATCCATTTGAAGATCAAGATTCATCACACCTACAAGACATTAGCCATGTTAAGGTGTGAAACAGCAAAACTTTCATTAAATATCATTCTTTGGCAGAAAATTTGACATGAGTCTGCCTGGGAACCTTTAAGATTTTACACCAGTCTAGTCTATTTTGAAAAGAACCTACTGTAAATATAGCTGATGGAACCTGACAAATTGCTGACCTACAATAACTTCTGTCCTTCCACAAAACACTAAAACATTCCTTGAAGAAGTCATCTCCTTGTAACAGCCAGCATGGCATTAGCATGGCATTGTGCTCCTGGAAGAGTCAGCCAGAACCCAGCATTGCCACATAAACCTAGCACTGCACCTCAGAAACATAAAAAGTTTCTGTAGCAGAACACATGTGGTATGTTTGACATTTTCCTGTCCTACTTCACACAACCAATCCCCTACAAAATACTTAAGTGCTGTTTCTCAAGTGAATGCTTAAGTATTTTCTTAGAAGTACCACAATTTAAAAGCAAGTGAGGAAAAATTTATGACAGCTGATGGACTTCATGAACTAAAATAGCAGAAATACCTGCTGTAGGAGAACAACAGGTACTTCAGAGCTAATTTGCAGGTGGCCTTCTGCATGCCTGTGTGTTGAAGGCCACAGTATATAGCATGCGATACACAAAAAGAATACAACTATAATTCTGGCTTTGTTTCCAGCTGGACAGAAACTAAACTAGTAATCCCAGTAGTCATCTGCAAGAAATGAAGCTATAGCTAAGCTGCAGGCAGTATCATGAGAAAAAATAGTTGTCTCACAGTACCTATCAAAGGTCTCCTGAACCCAGCCCATGTCTCAGGAAAGGGGTACCGCAGTAGCTCATGTAAAAAATAGCTACAGTGAGTGCTCAGAGAAACTGCTCCTGTTTAATTGCCTGCCTAGTGCAATCAGACTGTATCTCACATGCCTGGGACTGCCACATGCCCCTGCTGTCTTGTGACCTACTGACAAGGGCCCCAAGGCTCTCACTCTGTCAGGGTCTCCTGCTGCAGGACACCTGGTAATCCACATAGGTGTATTCATTCCCTCACCTTTGGGGTCCTATCTCTACCACATCACCCTACTTTTCTACCAATGACAGGAAAACACAGGTTTGTACAGTGAGGAATTCTCAGTCCCTGAGGTCATGCCTCAGAGGTGACAGCTGGGAGATCTGACCTCTCTCCAAGAACAATCCCAGGAGCCTGCAGAGTGGTTACATTAGAGAGCATCCCCTTGTTGCTCAGTAATCCTGCCTGTTTGCTGCTGTGCCCGATAAGGTACATTGATCATGGAAGTTGCTAACCCAGAGATGCATCTGCCATTCCAATTCTAAGTGCCTATTTAGTTATTCATGAGGACATTTACTCACACGAGCAAAATCATGGTGGGCATGGGGACTCTTCTCTCTGTCCCAGAGAAGATGGCAGTCTCACTCCTAAATTATTTTTAATATGTCAAGCACTCATATTCTTTGTATTCAGCATAGGCATAGTTTGTTCAAGGTAATTCAGCACAGTGCCAATGTGAAGGCTCTTATGGAAGTTTTCATTATCATATTTGGGTGGTTAAACTACTGCAAAGCTCAATAAAACAGTGGGTCTGCTCTCTTTACTAAAATAATTTTAAATATGGCAAATGTCCTATAATGTCCTTTTTTTAATTAAAGTGAAGTAAACAAATCCAATATTCATTGGATCAGAAATGGATACAAGTGTGAAGTCTGTACTGCAGGTGGATGAGAATAGTTTGACTAAATATTTTCAATTAAAAACATAGTATTTTCAGAGCTAAAACATTTTGTGAAGAAGAAACACTTTAACAGATTTTTTGTTTCAGAGAAATGGAAAAATATGTATGGATATCCAAATAGCTTATGTTGCTTTTCCAAAACACAGAAATTACTATTTTTGGTTGGAATTTCTTTTTTCATCTGCATGTATGATCTTGGAATATAAAATTAATATAAGAAATAAACTCAATATTTCAAAGTCATTTGAATTAGGTGTTTCAATTTTCCCACTGCAGTTTTCTATAATGTAAGTTCATTAATATTTTTGAGGGTCCAAATTTCATTGTGAGAAAAAAAGTATTTTAATAGTGAATATTTATAGGATGGGCAAATAATTTCTTGCCCTGCTGTAAATAAATTGTTTTTATTAAAAATTGCTTGGCTTGCTTTAAACCACATACAAAATCATTTGTATTCACTATAACTAATACATCAGTGAATAAGAACTCCATCTCTGCAATCATGGCTTTTGTGGAACAAATGTTGTATGCAGGGGAGAAAATTGTCAGAAATACAGAAGCATTTCTTTTCCAGCAGGTGAGTTGCCTATAGAGTATCTTATACATAAAAAGCCTTTAAAATTGCTTCTCTTCTGCACTTATGTAAAGTGCACAATTGTTGGGGGGTGGGGGGGGAAGCTGAGCATAATAATGACAGGCAGGCTAAGCATACAGCTACTGCCAGGAACATTTCTTTTCCAAATCCAACATATTTGGCAGACAGGCCTTTGGAACACACGTATTAGCTGGCATTTATATTGGAATCAGAAGAGTGTTCTGGTAACAAGTACAATCTTTTACATTCTGTCAGAGCCCACAATATTTATTTTGTTCGCCCTAATCATCCATTTCTCACATTCTGTTAATATTTTCTGAGTACTGGCTAGAGACACAGCTGGTAGACCTAGCAACATTAAAGCCAGGTAGAAGCACTAATGAAAGAGCTGAAAACAACAGCATCAGAAAACACACAGTTTCACCAGGAAAAAAGCACAGCTGAATTTTCAAACCCTTCCTGGTTCATTGAACAACATGAGAAATTTAGATCTTAGAAATAAAAGGCCAGTTATCAAAAATCCATAGGTTAATATTTAATCATGTAAATCGGCCCAAAGTTCACAGCAGGAATTTTCCCACATGACAGTAATGAGCTCCATAAAGACTTGGTGGATTAACTACATGGATTTTTAATCATGCCATGTCTGTCCAAATCCATACAGTAATTTAATTTGGGTCCAATATGTTATTTTCTCCCTCCAAATCAAGCCTTTTCCCTCCAAATAATTTTTCTTTGATCTTTTCACTAGCATTAAAAAAAGATTTCTATACTGGGATCTCCCACCATGCTGTCTGCACTTGACAATGTGCCACCCACACAGTTTTGTTCAAGTGTTAAGCCTACAGTATTCATAAGCTCTCTAAACTGTGATTCAGAATATTTTCTACAGCAGATGTTTTTATTTGCCTCTGCTTTCATATTTAGTAAGATATAAAAAAAAATCAGCAGATATTAAAAAGAAAGATGATAGAAATGTAATTGCAGCCAGCTGAAGACTGGAAGGAAGACCTCTATTCAAGGACGTCTGAACAATCAGCACCCAAGTCCAAGCCCAGAGCTAAGAACTGAGAACATCTTCTACCCACCCATTTTTACTTCCACCAAAATGATTAAAAGGGTGGGGGCTGTTTGTAACATGTCTTCTCTACTTGTACTGCTCCAGTCTTTTGATGTATTTATACAATGACTGCACTTATGTGTACAAATCAAATAACCAAAGATGAGGCAGCATGTGCCACGTATGCAGTGACACCTGTGAACATGTGAGTTAGTTGTGGGGACAGTGAGGTATAGCTGTGCCCTTGAACATCTGCAACTCCTGTGCGAAAACAATTTGTTTATCTTTTCTTATATGATGAATCTTTAGGGTCTTTCTATTTAAAAGTGTTCAAGGACTACTGTATTTACTGCACACTCTTAAACATGCTCACAATGCACATACCACTTTCTTCTTCTTTTGGGGAAAGGTTGTCAGCGAATCAGCCAGATTCTCTTGTAGGGTAAGCTGAAAGTCTGAGACTCAAATCCACATTAAAATATAATGTATTTGGGCTTATATATGCCACTATTTTACTTTCCCACTCTTTCATAACTTTGTGTAGTTAACGTATTGCTGTATATCCAATTCATCCAATTGGGTTACTTATTTTTACAAAAAGTGAAAGAATTTAGATGATAGTGATGAAGTTAATACTTCTGTTAAGACAAAACTGCGTAACACTGTTAGAAAATTAACATCTGATGGTTAACGACAGTAGTAACAAGAGAATCTCCCTTTTAAAGATGAGAGAACCAAGTATTCCATTCACATTGTAAGACAAACAGGAAACCAGCTGGTTTTGTTGTCTAAGATAATGCTTAAGGAACCCCAAACCAGAAACAGAAATAGGACCAGTATGAAGATTTCAACTGCAAACAGATTTGATTTCAACTACAAATTGTTTAGGGACTGACCAAGCCCACTCATGTCAGGGACCTGCATAGTCATCCTGGAATTGTAACAGAAAATGTAAGCTGTAAGTGTCAACAGGGGAACAGGCAACGGACACGTCCATGCAACTGCATTACTTGTGGTCACTTCTGCTTACACTAAGTGTTTTTCCTCTCAAATACACCTTCCTGCCAAAGACAGCTGAAAATTTATTTGCCTAGAATTATTCAATGTGCACTGTATATCATCTTGCTCATATGTGCAAGCTATTGCACTGATAGCTTAAATTCTAGAGACAAAAAATGAAATAATTACTATAGAAACAAGTACCACTCATAAGTGCAGTAAACTGCAGAAGATTTATCATTTTTCATTCATGCTTGTATGAACTGGCTATGCAAACACAGGAGTAGATATTTATTCATAATGGTTCAGCACAAGCTGCTGTGAAATAAGCTCTAGAGAAAGAGTACTGAAGGTAAAGTGCTACAAGAAAATCTCACATATTGTATATTTTATGTCTCTGTAGAGCTACCACACAGTAATGACTAGTAGAGAACTGCATAGAACAACCAAATCTCTCCTGAATATTTCATCAGGGACATCCATCTCAAAGTTCTTAAAAAATTTGGGGCAACTGTGTTAGATTAATTTATACAGTAATCTCTGTGAAATGTACTTCAGAAGTCTCACTCTGCCTGGTTTTCTAAATAAAAAAAAAAGTAGACAGTAGTTTGCAAAACCAAAACGAGAAGCATTATTCACATTAATGGGTAGTATTCTGCTTGGCTGGTAAGAACACAAATACTCATTGGCTGAAAAGAAACCATTTACTCAACATTTTTTGCTACTTGTTTCAGTTTGGTGAAATGAAATAAAACAAAGATATTAATCTGGTGCAATGGAAAACAAAAGCCAAAGAAACTGTTTAAACTAGTAAAATTTTATAAAGTGGGTACAGGTCTATGTGAGAGTTTGCACTAATCAGAGTCAATGGGGTCTGTTTTTATTGCTAAGCTTTAAGTAGCACCTCAGGTCAAAACAAACCCTAATAATCGCAAGGGTTTCACCTGGGAAAGCTACACCTGTGCACTGATCTCTAGAAGAAAATTTATTTTGGCCTTGACTCAGAGCAGACAATGGGTACTAAGCAAAGATACCAGTTTATTAATCACTTATCAATTAAAAGCTACCTAAAAAAATTATTCTTACAATGGAGTTGAAACCATCCACCTTTACAATAGCATTATTATAAGAAACACAAATATAGTTGGTATACAACTGAAAGAATAGGGATACCATTAAAATAGAAGGATCTCATAGGCTTGAAATATTGCTTCATTCTCATGAAATAATATTTTTGAGCTTCTATTGGCATACCCATTCTGGGTTCTGAATGCTTATATTCAGGATTTATGTAGATCAGAAAAGTAACCAAGTAGTAAATTACCACTGCAATTATATGCATGGGAATTTGAGGGCAAAATATAATGAGAAACAGTATTGCTTCATTTCCATCTGCAAAATAAAAAAGGGGGTTTTATATTGTGGTTTAAGTCTGTATAAAAGACCTGCAACAAAACCAATATTGCTGACTAATGCTAATTTAAAAATTTATTTTTCAGAAGGCTGTCACTGATTTAAGCCTTCTCTCACCAAGAAACAGATTCAAAACACACTGAAAAAAAAGGAGTAAATGAACATGTCTCAAAACATGAAGTAGCCCATCTTGCTTGTTATGAAGAAAAATAAGGATTAAATATATTAATAGCTATGCAAAAGGGTAAGTATGGATCTAAGTATGTTACTGGATGTCAAGAAGGAATATTGTAATACCAGAATATCCAAACTGAAAAAGCACGGCCACAAAATCACTGAATTTAATAACATATTTCTCACATTTCTCTGAGATTAAAAGTTAATTGGCGGATGCCAAAGGGGGAAATAAGGTGATGTCACATATTGCATCTTTTTATGACAGATGGTTTCAAACAGATTAATGAGGTGAGTGCTGAATTTCTAGGTTGTAGTTAATATATAATCTCCAGCCAGCAGACACCTCTAAGATTTTTACACCTGAGTGGTCAAGAGCCTTACCTAATTGAACTGTTAGAAACACTGAGATAATGTGAAGAGTATCTACCAAATATAAACAAAAAAACAAAAACTCCAAAAAACTAATGGATATTGGAAAATTGAGTCAGGAGAGAGGAGGAGAGAGACCTTGTCACAACAGCTGTATGGAAACAAATTCCATACTTTTCTCATCTGAGAAGTAGAGGGGAGAGACAGAAACTATGGAAGCTCATGTTAAACCATGTCAGCCAAATGAGGACAGAGAAAAGGATCAGTAAGGTAAGTTATTCCCCCCACTTCATTTCTAGTCAGTTTTAGAATGGTAAAAACTTACCATTCTTTGAGAAAATATGCTGGAAAGCAGCTCTGTGGAGAAGGACTTTGGGGTCCTGCTGGACAACAAGCTGTCCATAAGCCAGCAGTGCCCTTGTGGCCAAAGCGGCCAAGGTTATCCTGGGGTGCATTAGGATGAGCAGCAGGTGGAGGGAGATGATCCTGCCCATCTGGATCCCTAGTGAGGCTGCATCTGGAGTGCTGGATCTGGGTCTGGGCTCCTCAGGACATAATGCTCCTCTAGGAAGTCTGGCAGAGGTCAACAGAGAAGACTAAGGGATGGGAACATCTCTCTTACAAGGAAAGTCTGGGGGAGCTGGGCCAGTTCAGCCTTGAGAAAAGACAGCTGATAGGGGAACTCATCAATGTCTGTAAGCATGTGAGGGGCAGATGTCAAGAGATTGAAGCCAGGCTCTTTTCAGTGGTGCCAAACAATAGGACAAGAGGCAAGGGGCAGAAACTGATGCACAGGAAATTTCACCTGAATATGAGAAAGAACTTTACTGTGAGAGTTACCAAGCACAAAACAGATTGCCCAGAGAAGTTGTGGAGTCTCCCTCACTGGAGATATTCCAGAACTGTCTGGACACAATCCTGTGCAATGTACTCTAGGATAACCCTGCTTGAACAGGGAGGTTGGACCAGATGACCCACTGTGGTCCCTTCCAATCTTATTCATTCTGTGATTCATCTGCAATAATGAGCCTTGTCCCAGCATTTAGGACACCACAGAAGTTACTCGCTTGATATAATCAGCAGAAAATGGCCTCTCTTCAATAACTCCATTATCTCCTGATTTTCACAGTTCATTCGGCTAAGAAGTTACAGTAAAGTGTATCACATTATGGTAGGTACAACCTTTCAGATACTAAACTAAAGGTGAAAAATAGTTGCACGCATGACCTAAAGTCATGGTTTATGGCTAAACCTATTTAAATTTGGTTTATACGTGTAGAGTTGCTAGTTTAACGCTTCACTGTGATCACTAATATTCAGTCATTTACATTTTGAAGTAACTACTGGAAATGCACTGTACAACAGTATCTACAAGAATTCAAAAATGAATGAGAACATGAACATTCCTAGTGCAAAAATCCTAAAAAAATTAATTTTCAGGACATTTTATTTCATTATCCTACTCCTGCATTTGTTCTTCTCCCAGAATACAGATTGAGTTATTCTGAAGTGACTTACTGTTATATTGAACATCCTGCATTTCTCCAACAAAATGGAAAAAACAATGCCTAGTCACATATTTTTATACTGTAGCTAGTTTTCCACAGTATCTGGTTCACAGAGAGCCTTCATAGGCCATAGGTAACTCCATGGCATATCCTAATCTTTAAAGAGTATAGGGAATATTCATTATTATCTAATAAGCCAGGAAGAAGGATATTAAGATACAAACTACTTTCTTTTAAAAAGGAAAAAAAATTAAGAATGAGGATAACAAATTTCATTTGGTTTCAAAATCCTTAAAGAGAATATTGCTGAGTAATTTGTGACAAAATTAAAGAATGGCACTCTTCATTCAAACTACAGTCCACATATCTGTAGACCCCTCTTCACAAATTCTTATTGAAATGCATTCACTTACACAAAAAGCTGTCACACAAATTGTTATATAACATATTTTTAAGTCTTTAAGTAGAAAAAATACACATACATGCAATATACATAAATATAACATAAAAAAATGTTCCATGTATGTTTAGTATTTTATATAAAATAGATTTTTATGTAAATGAAACTCAGAGTATGCTCCTTGATGACTGAAATTATCTACAGTGTTTGCCAGATTTTTTTTGTGCTCTGTTTCAGCATACCTTAGGTAGACATTCAAGTAGTAAAATAATTAGCCAAACTGGAATACACAGTGATTATCCAAAATGGTACTTAGAATTCTGCTCTAATAACTATGATGAAACCCCTAATGACTTCAACCAGCAGGGGGAGGGGGAATTGAGGGAAAAGAGTTTGAAGCTGTTTTCATTATGAAAACCGACAGCTCTTGGTTCCATTTTCACCCCAAACTGCCACAGAGATTAATATTTTTCTTTCAAAGCCACATTTTTATAAGAGATTACGTTTTCCTATGAAAGCAGAAGAGCTTCATTCAAAGACATGCCCATTTGTTGTTGTCAGATTTCTGTCTAACTGGGCTGAAAGCCTACTGTAGCTCTGCGAATCTGTGACCTGCACTTCACTCCCTCCAGGCACTATAAATAATTTCCATGGAAACAGCACTGAAGAAGATATCTGCAAGCCACGAGATATCTATAGCCTTTCTGTTGGATTTATGTCTTTTATTTTTTCCTCTACATTTTCTCAGTTAAACCAACATTAAATATATTTATTCTATAAAATATGTCACACACAACACTGACATTATAAAAAACCAGAAGATACAGAGGGAAAAATATGAAGGAGATTCCTACTCCACAATATGTATGCATCTATAGATTATCTTCACATCCTGCATTTCCATTTGTCCTGAGGAAACAGCACATTGCATCCACACTGCATTCTTTTGACATATGGAAGCATTCTCCCATAGTCATACATTATGAAGGGGCATATCATAACATCATAGGGTATTTAATGAAGACTGTTCTAATTCACACCTTAATGAGGTTGAGAAGAAAAGAAGACACTGAAATCACAGCTGAGGGGCTCTGAAACAGCCACATCAAACCTGGAATGGAGGAACTGAATACAGTGGAAAGCACTGCAGCCTTGACAAGTGCAAATCTGCAGCTCTTCAGACGTAGATGTCAATTCACAAACAGTGAGAATTTGCTAACTTAGCAGCCACTTCTCTTTCAGAAATGGAAAGATAATGCTCCACACCGGGACTTAGTGAAAATAATCTGGAAATCTACTGAATTCTGTTCTGTCATGATCTTCCAATTAATGAGAATCCATGTATATTGGAGGTGTACAGCACACCCTCTTTCCCCTCCTGGCCGCAGTTCGGCCTCCCTGCAATCTGTATAGCCTGTATTGTTTTCTTTGTCTACTGAACCCACAGATGACTAGTCCCAAGTTATAAAAGTCTCCTTACTCCAAGATCAGTCTACTGATATGGGGAGAAACAGAGACTGATTTTTCTCTTCTGTGGCTGGGCTTGCACAACCTGCCTATGGCTTAGGGGACAAAGGAAGCAAGTCAGAGCATCAATTCAAAACTCAAACACAAGCGTCTAAGGAGAAATAACTGTAATCACTGCTCTGTTTTTGTCTTTTCAGTATAACAATAGCTATCCTTGAAAATAACAATTAATTTGAATAATTATTCTTAGCTGTGTTACAAGTGTTTTTGCAACTGCTTTTCCCATCCATGCTCCCTCCTCCTGTAGGACACAGTTTACCCTCACACAACTCCTGAGTGCTGTCTGTGAGGTTTTTCTTCACTCAAAAACATCAGATTCCATATAATCTTTTACATTTTTTTCCTGTATCTTGTTCTCACATAAAGAAGAATTCATACAGTTCACACTAGTGTCAACACTAGGATTAAAAATAATGACTTAGGCTTCCTCAAGCCACTGCTCTAAAGTAAGATGTCTTTGAGGAAAGGTTGCCTACTGCTACATAAGTCATTAGCTGTACTCATCATTTAAGGATTCTCTCTTTACTATAAATGCTAGAAAAACACTTGAGAAGCCAAGATTCCCTTGGAATGTTTTGATCCAACAAAGTTTAGAAAAATATCAGGTAGAAGTTAATTCATCATAAGAGATAATCGTATTTACATCTTCTGATAGCTACTGAAATCCAGATTGCTGTTCAACTCCTGCTTGACAGTTTTTAGGTCCAGTAGCTAAAAGAACTACAGTATCAAAACTAGAAAAACTATTTCTTGTTCTCAGTTTAAGGTATCCTGAAGGTGGCTACCTTTTCAGATTGTTGTCAGATCCCACCTTCACCTGTCAGAATTTTCACTGTAACTGCTTAAGATGCTGCCAAAGTATTTAACATTATGTATATTACTTAATGTCTCTGTGCCTTGTCTTATCACTCTAAAATGAGTATCTCAGAATAATTACCAATATTCTTTCACAGAATTATTAAGAAGGTTAATTAATATTTCTAGTACTCCTGAGATTCACAGATGAAAAAGCAGTACATCTGTGAAGGGCTTTGGAGAAAATTTGAATTTACTGTGATAAGTACAATGAAATCAAGGAGAATTTTTACATTATTCTCACATTCTGTCTTCTTACGTTCACTCTTTTTTTTCCCTACAATTTGCCTTTTGCTACAGAATATCTTAACTGATTCAAAATTCTATATTATAACTTACTTTAGAAAAAAGGTACATTGCATCCAAAACACCTTAATTGATTGTATCTAGACAACACAAGTGAGAATAGATGATGGTTTTGCCATCACCCTTGTGAACTCAACAGCTTTCACCTTTCTCATTCCTGGAAGTAGCCACATTAGACCAAAAAAAGATGAATAGCAGCACAATTCTTCCCTAATTCCTGACAACAACAAGATATCTCATTAGAATCTGCTCACTGGGAACAGCAACTCACAGTAATGTATATTAAGTCTACTTTTAAATCTAATTTCTTGTACTTTAATATGTAAAATTTCTGAAGAAGTTTTAGCATAGTAGTACAAAAATTGCTTAAAGTATTTGACAAGTATTAGAAATAAATATATATATTTGATTTAGACACTTATAAATTATGTTTATATCTTGCTTAAAATATATTGAATTTTTATATATTATTATGGTAATATCTGCCTATATGTTATACACCCAGATACATTGTACATTTATATTAATATTTGTGCCTGTTTCAGGAGAGCTTAGTATAATATGTTCCATTTAAGAGTATCCTGGATTCCATCTAAATGTATAGAAAGTTATGTAAGTGTCACAGTCATGGTGGAAATAGAAATACAAACATTCACCTTCACAGCATGGACATAGAAGGTTTCGGGTGACTTAACAGAGCCTTTCAATACCTACAACGAGGTTCTTGGGAAGATAAAGTCCTTTGCAGAAATGCCTGACAGGAGGATGGGAAACAACAGACATGAACTAAAAAGGAAGGTTCTGACTTCATCAGGAAAATGGTTTTTGACAGTGATAGGACATGAAGCAGTAGAACAGGTTGTACAGGCAGCCCAAAAAGTCTCCAGAACCGGATATTTTCAAAATGCTGAGAAACCTACTTCGAAGTGAGTACAGATCCTGCTCTGAGAAGTGGGTTGGACTCAGTCCTGGGTCCCATTCAACCTGCATGAGTTGGTCCGTCTATGACATGCCTGTGTAAAAGCCAAAAGTATAGTTTCTTACACATATAGGTTATGAAGCATTCCAGAAGCTGAAGTTTTAATCTTTTTTTCCTATAATTCAGACTTTTGAAATGAGAAAAAAAAAAACAAGTTTACATGGAAGAAACATACTCTAAGTCTCTGATAGATTTGGAAGAGAACTGGCAGATGATCATAAACATGTTATTGTGGCAGAGGTGCTACTTGACTCCTGCACTGCAGTCACTTCCTCTAAATACATTCTTTAATACAATCCACCACCACCTAAAGCTGTGGTTTAAGCTTTGACAGGGCAGAGCACCATGCTGAGATTCACAGTTTTAATTCAGAAGTATAGGTGAGAAACCATATAGGCCAGTCTCCATGTACCTCTGAGCATTCAGACCTCCCACATCTGTTTGTACTTTTGGACAGAGTTGACCAACCTGAATAACTTCTCTCTCAAGCCAAATGCAATAATGAAGCATAAAGTTTAAATGAAAAACAAAAACTGCAGACATAGTCAAGTTACTGGAGTCTTTAATTATAGGATGAAAAATCCAGTTACTCTCGTTATGGTTTCTGGTGCCTGGTAATTTGTAACACTGGTAACATACGTGTAAAATTATGGCTGCCAGCAAAGCATAAGCACCAGCTACAAGCTTCACACTTCGCCAGTGGCCTGGTAACCAGCTGACACATTTCTATTCTCAGATGATTCTCACCTTTTACAGATATCAAATTCTGTGGTGTAATTACTAAAAAGTTTTTCATGGTCCTCTTGCTCTGAGTACTCAAATCATCTGGGATTAAGCTATAATTAATTATGAATGGCATTCCTTACAAGCACACCCACTTTCATGAACAAATCTAGTTTTTGCATTTAGTTTTGCTCCTCGCAGCTAAGCATGACTTATGGTTAGACTAAACATACTTCAGTCAGTTGTCTCTTCCCGTCTTGGCACAAGTGGGGCACTGCAATATCTTAGAAAGTAGGCTGCCTTCTGCATTATTCCTAGACACGAGAAATACTTAAGACATCAGGGTTCTTCTGTAATTGGGCATGACATAAGCCTCAGGCTTCTACTACGTTGTTTTTACAGAAGACAATATAATGCTGCAGTCCTGAATTGTAGTGTTTGGGATTATTTTCAAATTGAGTTTAAGAAAAATGATAGCTAAAATGCTGCAGAAGGGATTTAAAGCACAACTGTTTTATACAAGCTATGAAACAAACAGATTTATTATATAGCTTTACATAGATTTAAAATGCTTCTGTCAATAGATCACAGGACTTTTGCTTGTAAGGATGTACAGTATCTCAGAAGCCAAGCATTGTTTACACAACTCCCCTTCAAAAAAACCTCAGAAGACTTGCTTTCATTTAGCTAGTCATACAGCTGCAGAGTTTGTGCTTTTGCAAAAATTGCTGTTGGGGGGATTAAGAGCGACGCTGTTGGGTTTCTGCCTTTAACACTTCTTACTTTTTGTCTCGTCCTGCCCCCTGGTGGGAGCACAGGTCTGCTGGGTTTCAGAGAGGCACACTTCTACAAGGCATCCCCAAACTACACTGCATTTCACAGATTTAACAGAGTATTCTGAGTTGGAAGAGACCCACAAGGATCATCGAGTCCTACTGTTAAGTGAATGGCCTGTACAGAGATCAAGCCCATGATCTTTGTGTTATCAGCATCATGATCTAACTAACTGAGCTAATCTCAGGGTCATTTCTTACAGAGTTACTTGTGATAAAGAATTTGTGTCACTTAACATAGGAAGAATTTGATGGAATACTAAGAGAAATAGAATAGTATTATTATTTAATAAAATAATTGCTTAGTCTGAATAATTAAATAAAATAATTGCTTTATTTAAAACTTAACAAATCACCTGCAGAGTATTCACATTGTAATAAACACCCTTTCTATTCCAAATAGATATTTAATAGTCATGATTAAATGAGAATGGATAGTAAATTAGGTAGGTAGGTTGGTTAGGGAGGGAGGGAGATGATAGATAGATAGATAGATAGATAGATAGATAGATAGATAGATA
>VWZD01007829.1:71553-90060 GCA_013396695.1 Sakesphorus luctuosus | reverse complement strand
TAGATAGATGGATAGATAGATAGACAGACAGACAGGTAGATAGATGGATAGATAGATAGACAGACAGACAGATAGATAGATGGATAGATAGATAGACAGACAGACAAGTAGATAGATGGATAGATAGATAGACAGACAGACAGATAGATAGATGGATAGATAGATAGACAGACAGACAGATAGATAGATGGATAGATAGATAGACAGACAGACAGATAGATAGATAGACAGACAGATAGATAGATAGATAGACAGACAGACAGATAGATAAACATACAATGTTTATTTTTCAGTGGTGTTTTAGTAGGGGCCCAAGATATAGCAACACCTATAGCATGAGAGAGAGATTGTTTACTTAAAGATTACATAAATCAGTTTATTTCTAGAAGGTCAACAAAGATGTTAGCACAGACCTGCTGTGGGTTGCAGCTTGGTAGTTGAAAAGGTACTTTAGATCTAGCAGGTAGGAAGAAGAAAAGCAGAATCAAAGGCCTTAGAAGTACTAACAATTTCCATCCATTTAACTGCTGCAATTCTACTCTCACTGAATTATTTCCTCTAAGAGTTGCAAAATAAGATAACACCAGTGCAAGTAAATGCTAATTTTAACCTTCTCAGCACATTCAGCCATGTTTAGATTACTATATTGTAACCTCAACTCCTTCATCCTATTTAATCTCAAAATGCTACTGTATTCTCATGAACTCCTTCAGGCAGCCAGGTGACCCACTAGCATTTCAGCTCTCTCTTGCCCCTAAACTCAGGGTGCTGTAGACTATTGGCTGCAGGTAGCACATTCTGCTCTTGTCTACACTAGAGCTGTAGTGGAGGTGCAAAAAATCATTCAGCCCCACTCAGTTCCCTGAACTGACAGTGAAAACAGCAGCACTGCACTCTCTGAACTCACCAGAATCATTGCAGCAACAAAATGTTTGGCTGTGGTGTGACACTGGAGTTCACTCACCTCCCTTTGCTCCAGGAGCCACCACAGGCACCTTGATAGACCATATCAGTCTCAGTGGCAGCCACAGCCCTGTCCTCCCATCTATCTTCTGGTATATCTGTCAAAAAACAAACAGATTCTTACCTTTCCTTGGTTTCCTACTGCAGAGAGCAAGAGTTACTCTTGAACAGGTATCTATATATGTAAACTGATAGAAAAGTTCAGTCGTGTTTTACCCAGACAATACAAATCAGAAGTTACTGTAGAGGTATATGTAAGAACAAAATATTAAAATACCAGAAAATATCAGAAACCATAGCAGAGGTTTTACAATTTTCATATACATTTTGGCCTGGATTCTCAGCTGGTACAGAGCAGCAAAATATCCACTGCCTTCAACTTAACTGCTTTGCACTCACCAAGAATCTAGCCATGTGTGCCAGCTTAGGGCAAAGGGAGATTAGACATTTTACTGCACTTATGTAACAATTTTCCTGAGTGGTGAATTTACAAGTTGCAATCAAATTGGTCTACCCTGCAGAGGCAGGCATGTGAAAAAACCTCAGGCTATGTGACACAGAACTACTTAATGTCCCTGGCTGATCAAAAAACCCTAAGAAAGGGTAGGTTGCAAATGAAGATGAACTGCCAGCTGCAGTCTAAGACCAAAATGTTTAGAGAATAATTTCTTATGACTGTATATTACCACAGGACAACCTTTTCTCACCAAATTGCTTCCATGTAACCATTAAGTGTCTGAGTATATCCTCCATTACAGGACTTTTTGCCCAGGATGCATGCAGTTTAAGTTACCTGACCTTCTATACAAGATTTTAATCTGCTTAAAGGAAAGCAGGAAAAGACATGGCACAAATATAAACACAGAGGGGAAAAAAAAGTTCTGTATTTCCCAGCAGTGTTAAGTACAGCATAAATCATCAATATGCTTCCATGTGTGTGTTGAAAAGAGTACCACTTGCCCTGAAAAATACCTGAAAAACAAATTCCAGTTGTGCAAATTTTAAAAATAATTTGCACTCACATTCTGTTAGGCTCTATCAGACATAACACTGTACTACACAAAATAGATTTTAAATACTTGTTTTCACCATAAAAAGAAACGAACTTCAGGTAATTAAGTATCACACTGCCTTTGGAAAATGAAATAATAGGCTGAGAAGGATACCTATACTCAGGTCTGTGACCAGAAACTGTAACTAAGGAACCCACCTTGCTTCTAGCCCAGGGCACTGGTTTGTGTTTTCATTGCAGGTGATCAGTGGCTGGGCTCTCACGCCCTACAGCCTGACTGCCAGTGATTTCACCTTCTGGAAAAACGCCCTGTAGAGATTCTGTGCCAATGCCTAGTGAGAATGGTCAAGTTATCCCCCTCTTCAGACTCCAAATGCTTTAAGCATTATGGCCAAAAAATGAATGACCCAGTTCAAGAATTAAATATCATTAATACTTCTGTATTTTCTGTCTCCTAAGCAACCACACTTCTTTCTTGTTTCAGGAGATCTAAAATACAAACACACACACGAAAAGGTTAAGGCAAAAATACACATTATTGCCTTCAGAAGAGTATGTACTGTCCCATTATCGAGATATTTTTTTGCCATGGCTTATAACCAGCAAGTGCTAGAAATACATTTGCCTCTCCTCATGAGAGACAGGCGGAACCTGCTGGCTGCCTGAGGGAGCTCCGTCCAATGCACATCCTGGATATGATCCGGCACCTGGAGCGCCTCCCTCCTCCCTTCTCCTTTTCTGACTTCGGGGGTCGCAGGGCTGTTTGTTACATTTTTCCCTCATATTGACCACCTTTGCGGCATTTTGCCCTTTATTAAATGTTTTCCAGGGAGGCACAGCCGCGTTCCCTGCTGTAGGACTGGTGCGGAGCCGGCCCGGCCGCCGCTCCCCGCGGCCGCCCCTCAGCCCGCGCTGTCTCGCACGGACAGACCCGGCACAGCCAAACCTCAGGGCAAAGCGCACTTTCTGGAATCCAAGGAAGTGAAACATGCACCTCTTCACAATGGCAATAATTTCCTGGTTTTCCTAGAGGAAAAGTGCCGGTTTCCCCAACTCGTAGAAGGGGCACCTTTTTAGCGTTTTCTGAAATTTGTGTGACCCCTCACAGTCTGAGCAACCTAAAATTGAATTCTCCCTAGTGAAGTGAGTCATTGCAATCTTTTACTCACATCCCTAATCATATTCCAGCCTGGCTAACTATCTAAGCTGGTCAAAATTATAATGACAATAATATACCATCATCTGAAAAGCACTTGCATGAAAGAAGTGAATGGAATTTGAGAAATACAGCTGTTCCTAGGATACAGCTGTACTGCCTGTTACCAGCTAAAGAAGCACGAAAATTTCCAACCTGGTTCTCCTAAAACAAAATTTTTGCCTCCAGAGAGACCAGACTGTTGGGTTTTCCTCTTAATTACAGGTGAAAAGGAATTGTAAAAGAAAAAAATCACTTGAATGTTTTCTTGGAGGAAACTTCCATTTCCCAGCTGTCTTCCTACCTCCTTTCAACAGTCTCTCTTTGCAAAAGCACTTTTACCAAAGCTATTCCAGGACAGAATATTTTATGAAATAAGTTTGAAAGACATATTCCTCACACAAAAGACACAAAAATACATCTTAGCTTTCCCAGCGAGTGATAAAATTCTCCCCTTGGATATGTCAAACACAAACTTACTTCAACAGAGCAGCAAAGAAGATGGCTGTTCTGTCCTCTGCTTGCAGGACACACTGCTGGAAAAATGCTCACCCCTCACTTCAGAAAGTGCAGCTTGTTAGCAGGACAAAAAAAGATGTGTAAATACACCGACAGGGGTCTAATCTATTTCTTATCTATGACCTATTCATAAGCTCAAAAATAACAGCTTGGAATTTATTGTTGAGGACACTCAGTATGCTAAGGGGGGGGTGAGGGGGGAGCAGCCTCGGATCAAATTTTCTTCCAGAAGTTGCTCTATAGAGACAGAATCTTCCTTGTGTGCATCTATTTTTTAATCTTTTCTATGTTTTTAATATGGTTAATGCATGAGGTCCACAAAGGGCCTTTAATTTTATATTTAGAAGCCCACAGAATTTTTTAAAAACCAACAACTGTCCCTTCTTTCACTTGAAGCACTTTAAAGTTTATTTCACCTTTCCTGATTCCTTCTAGTCATTAATACATCTGACTTATAAAATTTCACCTGAAATACTGTAGACCCACACCAATATAACCATGGGTAGCTTTCTTTACTGCTGATAGGATTACAAATAAGAATGTTTCTCCCAACACAGCTGTACAATTGCAGTTCAGCTTCTTAGTGCTCAGGGTCAAAGACCTGGATGCTTCTGCCTGGGCAGAGGAGACAGTTTAAAGAAATTATACTTTATAAATCATGAGTGCCATGTGCCCTCTCAGAGCTGAGAGCTGTCAGGGAGCCCAGTTTCTTTTTCCTACCTTCACCACATTTACCATGATTATTTTTTTATCTTCCCACCAGTAGTGAAAGTCTCTTCTGCTCATGCTATTTGATACAGTAGGCAGTAGATTTACACAAGTTATATTATGTGAAAATAGGGACCTTCATTAAAGCAAAGCAATGAGGTAATTTTTATACTTACATTCAGTTACAAAAAGTACATCTATTTTAATGAAGTAGTTTATATGTCTAGGGATGATATCATTCCTTTGTTCCTGTGACTTCCTTGAGAGAAAAAAAATGTTATTTGTACTACAGTAGCGGTTTTGTCCCCCTAGCAGTGTCTGACTGTGCTAGGCACAGTAAATGCATGAAACAATAAAGTCACTTCCTGCCTCAAAGAGGTACACTTTAAGCATATGTGACAACAGATGGAGAAAACCCTGGAGTATTAATATTGCATTCACCAGAAGAGATTATTTTCACCATGTGTGAATTAGACTGTATGCTGTTGCTACTTGTACTGAAAGTCCTTGGTCCAATACCACATCTTGCAGGACTGGAGGTGGAATTAAATTTTCTTTCAAAGTCTGCAGATTGAGTGCTTCCTCCCACACATTTCATTATACTGCTGTCAAGGTTCATTCTCACTGGCATTGTCATTTTTATTTTGAAAATGTTTTCAGATTGCAAGAGGCAGCAATGGAAAGAATCGCTGACACAAATTTGGCATGCTTTTCTGTAAGCAGGAGAAGAAAACTCTGCCTGCATTGCAGGCATGACAATCAGCATATCCCACGGGTACTTGTTTGCTTCATCTCAAAGTAACACTGATCATCGCTGTTCTAATAGTCATCACTTACTTTGTATCTGCAACCAGTGGCCAGCAACAAGGAAATAGGAGAACTTAGTAAAGTCTATCATGTTGTCCTTCAATATGCAAGGTCTGGAGCATTTCTGCACCAAACTACTGACCTGAAAGTCCAGATGGTTTGTAAGCAGTGCCCTTACAAACGATTTTCACTCTGACTAAGCCACTTCAAAATCTGTAAAGCTGGTCTCTACTGAGAACAGTGTTTGGCATTTCTCAAACACATTGTAGAATGGGTTTCATTTCTGAGAACCTCTTCTTATGTCTAATACATTTGAACTTCCATAGAAGGATTAATCAAACCAAAAGAATACTCTGTCATAGACTGTATGTGGACCAGATGTGCTTCTGTTGATGCTGCTGAGAGGATTTTTCCCAGTGGATTTGAATTGGGAACATGAAGAGGCCATATGGTACCAAAGATAATTTACAAAGCACCTTTTATCAGCAAATATCACAAAGGACCTTGCAAATCACCTACTGTACAGGATGAATTTCACTCTGAACTGAAATGCAAATACCTTTGGGGTAAAACTTGGAAATACATAATAGCACACAGTAATGCTATAAACAATTTCTAATTAGTTGTGGAAAATTAAGTCATAGCAAATTGAAATCATGAGAGGAACATAGGCAGGCAAGTTCTAGTTATAAATCAGTGGCAATCTGCACAGTCTTGTCTGATATGTGAAGTAATAATATATTGAAACTAGTTTCTCCTTTTGATAAATGCAACACTGATAATATGATCTGCAAACACAGACATTGAAAAAGTACATTAGACTAAGTGGATAACTTCATTTTAGTTTTGCAGACATTCACTGTACATATGAACAATAAATGTGTATACATCATCCTAATCTCACTGTCCCAGAAGGTAACGCGGCCAAGAAAAGTTGTTCTATCTTTTGTATTTGTTATTGGAAGGAGTTTGGGAGCTCTGGACAGCTTCCAATACTGACATGAATGTCATTACTGAAGTTAGAATAATCAAGAGAAAATAGTTTTTTCAAATACAATATAGGGTTTTTTCTGTCCATCTTGGGGGGAAATGGACAGTAGGAGAAAGATAGCATGAGAGATTGCAGAATGCATCAAGGTCAGCGAAGAAGACAGTCATAACCTTCAAATTAAAAACTATGTGAAATTCTTTCAGTGAGGTTTATTATTTGAAAACATTAACTTCTTTGGTTACTGTTCTACCACTTCCAGACTGAACTTTGTTTCAGCCCCAAATCTGTCTAATGTGCTGTAGGTGTATTCATATTATGTTTATCTTCTGTAAGAAGGCAATTCTAAATGCTGCTCAACAAATCAAATTAATATTAAGTAGACATACAACATAATTTATGTTGTATATTTACAGAGTTCCTAGAAGAACTTACTACAGAATTACTCACTGCACTTAAAATGAAATGGAAATGTAGCTTTAAAGAGATTTCTGACACAAGGATTTAAAAAAAAAAAAATCTGGGAAGTTCATCTGCTGGGACATACGTTTTGATTTTCTGAGGCCTGCTGCCCACCCACAGTAATCTAGGCCTGGTCACACAGTCACAGTAGTCTTAATATCACATTTATCCTAATAACCAAACCACAGAAGTCCTTCCTATCCCAGAAAAGATAAAGATGTAAAGAAGGTGTTACTATAGGATTCTAAAGTAAATAATCAGCAAGGTTTAGTCCCATTCCAGAGTTGCAACATTTTGAAACCAAGAATGCAACATTTTTCAGCATAACCATGTGGCAGCTGCAAAACATCTGTATATTAAACTAGTTGCTAATTAGGAGTAAAGTGTTTTCTTGGAACTGTTCAGACCCTTAAAATTGACTATGCCAAGATACATTGTCCAGATATTCCTGTTCACTCCAAAGGAGTAGCAGCAGAGAAAGACTGTGCGGCAGACACATCAGTACTTTTGGTTCTCTTGAAGGTTATGGGTTAGGAAAGACACCAAATATTTCATTGAACAATAGTAGATCTCTAAGGGGGAGCAGTGCAGCCATATACTCAGCACAGTCTCAGGGATGGTGCTTACACAAATACAAGGATAAACATTATTGTTCTTAGTTCTTTTCAAAGCAGCCAGTGAAACAGGGCTTGACAATCCCTACTTTGCATAGGAAACTATCTCCTTTTCAAGCAGCAGAAAGTGCAGGCAAAAGTCAGTTCTGCTTACAAACTAGGGTCAAATATACAGTCACTGAGATTTGTAGAGCTAGAGCCTGTCACAGCAGCAATGAGTGTTTGCCATTCCAGAAGATAGTCGAACTTAAAATGCATTGCACTCCTATTCCACCCAGGAACTCAGAAACTGATAGAGTCTCCATTCCTCTTTGCAGCACCTCTTCTTTCTGTAAGAGTTCAGGATGTAAAATACCCATGTCCTTGAAATTTCTAATTAAACTCCAAGGAGACTGAGGAGTCAGCAGATGTAACTAGAATTAATTCAGTAGTCTCTGTTGGCAGAAGAGCAGTGAATGTTCAAGTGCATTACAGTCATTTATCTTTTGCTTATAGATAAAACTATTTCAATATGATTTTGAAGGGAATATTTTCAATAAACATTAAAATAAAATCATTGGAGCAGGCTGGCTTGTGGAACTTCTGAAGTTGAGAATTACCAACAAACAGAGGTGCAGTCTCACTTTTAAATTGTATGAGCATAGATGTAAGGCATATTCACAGCAGCTGTGAATGTGCTGTGACTTTGTGTTGCTTTGCTGTCTTCTCTTCCTGTCTCCTAACAGTTCATGTCCTGAAAGCACATGCTTGCTTCTCCAGGCCTGCATGGCTACCTCTGCAGAAGCAGTTCTGAGGAGTTAAAAGCCCAGCTGGTTTCTTTTATCATCAGTACAAAGCAGTAGCTCCAGAACCTGTCCTTTGCCAATACTACTAAAACAGTGCTCCAGGAAGATGCAGGCTGCTATTTCGCCACAGAGACAGCACTTTTCTATCACACAACAACAACAAAAGACATTAGCATCTTAGATGCCCAAGTCAATAATCTTTTCAGATATGTGTTGTTAAGATTTTCTCTTGAAAAACTAACATACACCTAGCTTCTATTTCCTATTATACCTAAATTCTGAATTCTGTTTTGGAGACTGCCATAGTTACAGATTAGGTCTTGGTGACAAGAAATTAGGACAGTAGAGGGTAGGACTTGCTAGAAGAATTTATACAGCTAAAAACAAAATACAAGATTTCATGGTGTGAGAGGGTGAAGCAAAATTGTTTATCTCTGATGCCACATAGAAAATATTTCTGAGCTGATTTATTGTGTAGCTTTTGAAAGATCAACACATGTTCATAGAAAAAAAAATCACTTTTCTTCTTCCCAGAACGACAAACCTATATTTCAAAAGCCACTGCTGAAGTGGAGGATTAGATGAAAAGGTTGATCTCTGACTCAGTTTTCAAGGACAGGTCTCTTGCCACTTAACCCAGGATTTTTCCCAGTCTTCTCCTGCATTCAATGCTGCCATCATCTGGCTCTTTTTGTAAAAGATTTTCTAAATCTCAGTTATCTCCAGGCCTGAGTTTCTCCGTAGGTAGGAATCTTCAATGCTTTTTGTGACTGTCTTTCACAGGAAGAATTTGCTTGTTCAAGCAGCAAGTGACTCTCTCTCTCCAATACCACTCCCAGAAATTTACCCAGACTCTGGGCCAGGGATCTGGCTCCTTTTGCCTAACTGAGCACTCAGGATGGAGTGAGGATGTTGATTTATGTGTCTTTTTATACTCCAACCTACTATTCTGATTTTAAATTTCCTCAATCATCCAGCAGAGATTGCTTGATAGCAAGCATGTTACCTTTATTATTCCAGCCACCAGAGTTCTGACTGCACTCCTAACTTAGGGAATCCAGACATCTGCTCATGGAAACCACCTCTCCTCCTACACTAAAAGGGTGTTACCAATTCTTCCAGTGATTAACTTAAATATAAACAGGTTGTTTGTTTACTTACTCCAAGGCAAATATCTTCTGCCTGACAGGGCAATGATAAAAGGTGACAATCTTTCCAATCATTTTACACTGATCTAAGGCCACACTTCTTCCAAAAAGAAACTTCACCTCTCTCCCATATTTCTGGCAACAAGAGTACAGTATAAACTTTCAGAAATGTTCATCTGGCAAAAAATTGCATTTCTGATGGCAGGTAAAATGCTGAGGGGACCATTGACACTAATGTAGACACAGGGGAGAACAATATATACAATAAACGTCGCTTTATCTTTAGATTCCAACACACCACTATGGGTCCTCAGGAAAGGTTTTTTTCCTTTGAGTATTTTCAGTGCTTGGTTTTTTGTCTACTCTGATTGTCACAGAACCCCTCTAGTCTATGTTCATACCAGACACAAGTCTGCCTACCAAAACATGCTCACCTGCTTTGTCTTCCTGCCAAAGGATTCACCTAACCTGTTATGTAGGTAACAATCACAGGAGAGCAAGGTTGCCTCTCTGCTGTCCAGCCACACCCCAGTTCCCAGTGCAGAACAGAAAGACACTACAAAGAGCGTTTCTGTTGTACAGGAACTGCAGAAGCAAACACGGCAGATCCTCCCTCACATTGCACATCAATCAAGGCATGCAGCCCTTGACAGGACACTGATCCATCACCACAGGGAGACAACAGCATGGGGTTACTGGGAGGCATTCCAATATACTTTCCTTCATTCTTTTTCCTGAATAATTGTCCAGGAAAGGCAGGGTGGATAAGCTTCTGATAGAGCATGGGATGCACATTTTTCAAGGTATGGGAATTTACTGCATACAAAGGAGACTTTGAGTTCTATAAATTAGAATGAACGAGTCTTAGGGCAAAATCAGAAAAAAAAGAAAAAACCAACAGGATATATTTTCACAGGGACTGTACAGAGAGATGAACCTAGAAAGAGAAAGGAAGATTTAGTCTTAGAAACTTTAAGAACAGCTGGTTGGTTTTAATCTCTACATCCAAGTCCTGAGAAATTCTACAGAATCAAAACTGAAATTAAATAGAGACTTCTATAGTGAACAAAGTATGCTTAGTATTTGAGTATGCAGAAATGACTGCTTATTCTGCCTGAGTACTAACTTCAAATGACCAAATTTACAGATTCTGTATTTGCTATTTATTTTTGTATTGACCGAGCAGAGGTGGGACAAGGAGGATGGAGGATTCAATAGTTGGATCAAACCTCCATTTTGAATTCAAATCAGAGTTAGGCCTATACTAACACATGCAGGTTTAAGCACCACTGCGTGCCTCCCTTAAAATTCTGCACTGCCCTGAATACCAGACGAATGCCTCATACATCCTGGCACAACTGGGCTAAGACTTTCAGACACACTTGGGAACTGGCAGAAATGGAACTGGGCTCCCAAGACTTGAAAGAAGTATAATCCTAATGAAGCAACACAGAAAGTAAATACATACCTCTAAAAATACTCACAACAGTGCAGTTAAATATTGGAGGCTTGAGGAAACATCTTACATACAGCTGTAGGCAGAGGAAATGCAGACAAGCTCTATATCGACCCCATAGAGCATCACTGGCATTTATTTCTTACACAGACAGTTTTCCTAGCCATGATCTGCATAACGTTATGGAGTAAGAAGAAAATAGAGAAGAAGTAAATCATGTAGAAATATTTGCCTGTATTCCTCACTCATGGATTAAATAAAGAATGTTTCATTTCAATTTTCAGGCAGGTTCTCCATGTTTCTGAAGAGTGCTCATGCCCTGTGATATCCAAGCAAGACAGCACTAGGACTGTACAAACTGTATTCCTCCTTGCTTTATTAATAAAAGAATAATGAACTCAGTGGTGAAGAAGCAACACAACATGCTGCTATGAAGGAGAACTCAAAGCCCACTCAACTGCTTCACTGGTGTATATTAAAATTAATGAGTTTCTGCTGCAGAAAGAAAGAAGTGTCCTTACATGGGAATGAGATCTATGATCTTTGTATTGTAGCACAACCACTGAGAAGCACAGAAAACTACATAGCTCAGTCTCAAATAATAAATTTCTTCTAACAGGGGAAAGCCAGAGCAGGCTGAATACACTTGCTCTACATATATTTTAAGAGGGTATAGGAGAGTTCTTAATTTGCCTTTTAAGGACCTTCCCACTAGTAAAGACTGGACTGCTGTTAAGGCTGCCTTCCCCCATTCCCTGATCCCCCTATTTTTATAGCTCACAGATTCAAACACTGGCAGTGTTGAATGCCAGCCAGCTCCTGAGGTGACTCACTCAGCCAATACAGCCACAACACTTAACTGGTCACAATTACAGAACCCACATATTTGTATGTGGGAGCATATATCTGGAGATCAGCACATTTCATTAATATATTTGGCTAACACATCCTTCACAGTGGCTCTGAGCTTTTAATGCTTTCCAGTTAGGAAAGCAAAATTTTGAAGCAACTATTAGCTTGGTACATAATAAAATTTTTTAAATGCTGTTTCATTAGGACAACACAGTTTTATCCAAATTCCTCAAGGCTTCAGTCAACTGCAAAGAGGAGTTAATAACATACTATTACAATAACATCTTTTTGAAGCTTATTTCCTGCTTAAGGGTTCCAGTGAGGAACAAAAATTACTAGTACGTTTCATATCTGAAAAACAAATCAAGTATTTTGTGAGCTCAGTTCAAGCCATTTGCTCAGACTGAATATGTAATTGGAGGATACCTTTACCACAGATTATCCTAATTCCATGGAATAATTGCCCAAAATCTTAAGGAGGATCACTTCCTTATCATTTTCTTTTTCTTAGGTGCCAGAGATACATCAGCTTCAGATATATTAATGAATGCTAGCACTTCAATCATAGTATAAAAACCAAGATCACCTCAAAACTGCTCTGGACTGCCCTATTGGCACCAAACATTCCCACCTTACTGAGGATGTTTGATCTCAGTCTATTCAGGTTTGATGTTTATGCACTTTCTGTACCAGAGTTCTTTGCAAACTATAGAGAACGTCTACAGAGCAGGAAAAAGGAATGGTGGAGGAAGAGGAGGAGGCAGGAGGGGGACACAGATGACGCATGGGATAAACAGACAGGACCAAATAAAAAAAAATAAAACCAACCAAACTTGAGGAAACATCAACAATTCAATTTTCTAATGCGTGGCTATGATGTGTACCTAAAAATCTTTGCTATGTCACTGATGTTGAAGTCAGTGTTTTCACAGTGTTTCAGCCTCAGTCTCCAAACTGCTTCTGTTCTAATTTAAATAAGTTCAGCCTAAAAATAGCACCATGTAAAGGGCAGCTATTTTGCTTATCTCATTAAAATCCAGAAATTTGCTACACTGCCCTGCCATGAAGACCCAGTCAGTCCAGGAGCATTTCACTAGGACTGCATTAGTTCATCATTACTGAAATATATTCTTTTAGTCTCATTAGAGTCAAGCTTTGTCAAAAAGATACTACATGAAGAGACACAGCATCTGAAGATCAGGCTCTACCACTTCTTTTTGGGAGGAGGTTTTTGGAAAGGCAAGAAAGAAAATGGAAATGAAAACATGTCCCAGAAGACTCTAGAACTGGTTGTTTATATGATGTAAGGAGAGGACGCTTCTTTTTGTCACTTGTCTGTTGCTGTCTGGCAAACCTCCCATTGTGTCTCTTCCCTCTCCCTGGTTTTCCAGAAGTGGCAAGCCTGAAGTTAAACTCCAGAGTACCTGGGGAACACTCTGATTTTGGGGATAATTTGAACATAGCTAATTTCAGCTTCTCCTGTTTGGGCAAAGCAGAACCCCAACACTGAACAATCTGACATACATATATATAGTAAAACCTCAGATTGGGCTCTGGCCAAGAATTGCTTTCCTTCCTTCCTTCCCTCCGAACATAAAGAAAGCGCAGTTAGATGAGTGGTCTCACAAAAAGCTAATTCTTAGGAGACATTTCCCCAAGGACTTTCAAGGCCAAAGAGATAGAGACTACCTCAGGTAAAAGCAATCATAATAACAAGACAGAGGCCGTATACATATCAGCAAGACCTGGACTTCACTAGAAACAGAGCCATGGAATGAAACACTTGGTGCTAGTAACCTGACATATTCACCATGCATATTTCGTGGGGGTTTATGTCGAAAAAAGAACTAATCAGGTCCAACTAGGGACTGAATGCAGTCAGTGAGCCTTGAACATGCTCTTGGAACAATTTTCCTTTCAGTTTCATCTGAAAGAGATCCAATAAAGCGCCCTGAGACTGCTCCGTGATATGAATCAAAGCACATTTAGCAGGGACAAGCAGATGAGCTTCAGAAGCACCTTCCTGATCTGAACTAAACTGCTAATCTAGACACACTAAAAGCTCTTTGCTAAGTGATCCCAACCCCAGAATATACAGAGAGATAAAATACATTCTGTGCTATGCCCAGAGATGCACCCCTGAAAAGCAGAATCAGGATGCATCTTCCGAAGTGAGGTGAAAGACAAAACGGATAGGCAGGCAATTTTTTAAAATTAAAGATAATGGAAGGAAGCAATTTAAAGTAATTTTCCTTCCTTTAAAAGTTGCTTTTACATTTTAATCTAACGAGAGCAGCTATGCAGCATAAGCCACAGAGATAACCACTGAGCAGCGTCTCCTCCAGTATCTTAGACCTTTCTCCAGTGACATTCAAGTGACGTAAAAAAGATCAGGATTTTTTACAGGCTTAAGATCTTTGACACACTCCTCTTTTCTGTGTCTAATCACACAAAATCAACCAACTGTATTTTGGCATGCCTCAATGGAAACAAAATTCTTTCTCTTTTCAGACGTAAATTAAATATAGTAACAAAACTCCGAAACAATTGACTTTTAGCACTCTGTGAGAGGCTAAACAACAACAGAAATTGTATATATTTGTTTGGAAATGTTTGCAACACACTTAAGAATTTCTTAATTAAGAAATTTCAAGAATACTAATGTGAAAGCTGATCTGGTGCCAAAAGAAACCCAATTTTCCATCCATTGCAGTGGATCAGTTCTTAATGTTCATTGATAACATTTGCAAGTCTGCAGAGACTTCAAGTCAAGCTGTAAATTCGCATTTCAATTTTAGGAAAGTCTAAGCATATACAGCTCTTGACTGATTTAGGTGGCACTTCATAAGAACTACATAGAAAAGTTGAGACTTTGCACACTTTGCTGCTGCCTCTCAGACCTGACCAGTTGAACAAAAAATAATGAAGCATAAATCTATCAGCTGCCCTGAGCTGTTCAGTTGCCAACCCACCATGCTAGTGCTTTTCTGTTCCAATTAAACTGAGCAACATTGTAAAATATATTATCTTAACAGAGGAGCAAAGGTGTTCTTTTCCTTTAAAGCTGTTTTGGGTTAAAATTCAATAGCAGCCAAAGTCAAAAGAAAGTAATCAAGTAAGTAAAATATCATGCCATTGATAATACTGTGTGGCAGTTCTGGGAACAAAAATTACGTCTTCAGACAAAGTTCCTGTTGTACAACAAATAATATAAAGATGAATTCAAGCTACAGACACTACTATAAGAAGTCACAAGTCTCAATATAAAATAAAGCCAACATGGTCTGTAATCCTTAATGAACATCTATGCACAGTTTTGATTCTCCAAAACAAAACAACTGCACATTTCTGCCTTTTACATCACATGCTCAGACAATGCTTTCATGAATAAACAAAAAAAATTTATGTTATGAGGGGAGATTTTCTTACCAGTCACAGTCTGGCAGGTACATCTCTGTTTTGTCCAGTCTTTTCTGAATATTTGTGTAAGTTCGTTACATTCTCATCCTGATTGTAATGTCATCGTACAGACATTGGTTTACCCAAATTTCACCAAACCATTTACAGCAGACCAGAATTAAACCATTGTGAGTTACACTAGTAAGTCTTTATTAAACATATATATTAAAGGGCATGTATACAAATGATAGAATTATAATACCATACTTTCACTTCTGATCCCCTTTTTACAAAGCTCATCGGCTTGTAGCAGACCGTGTGTATGGTTTTAGTTCATAAATAAAAACAATTCAAAAGAAAAATATTCAAAAACAAGCTGCATTGTTTCTGTCCAGGCAAGAAGCACAAACTGTCAAATGAATTGGGACTCTTGTATTGCTGTAATAATTGTGTGCTGAAGTACCGAATAGGTACCGAACCGACACCGAACAGCCCCTGGCCTCGGCCCTGTGGGTGCGCCCGGCAGAGCGCGGGGAGCGCGAGGAGCTCCGGAACGGGCCGCCAGAGGGCGCGGCAGGCGGGGCGGGCCGCGCTGCGGGAGCGACTGCGCCGCGCCCACGCCCCGCACCGCCGCACACTGTGGGCGCGCCCGCGGAGAGCAGCGCATAGAGCTCCTTTGGAAGGAAACAATCTCAAAATCACAACATTTGGGTTCCTATGCAATCTTGAGATGCAAATCTGGGGTAAAGGATTTCATATTCAACTCACTGTAGTTAAAGGTTACTGTTTTCATCTCCCTTAAAATCATTTCCTCACTAGTACTTAGCGTGTTTTTCTTATCTTTTACTGAAGATAAATAACTAGGGCAACATATGCATGAGAACCTAAGGATTTTTAGGAGTTCTACCTTGCAAAATGAAGACAGGACACCTACAAAACTATTTCCCACTTCCTTTATGTTTACCTACCCAAGAAATGGGAAGAACTCGAGAAGTAAAGCTAGGAAATGGTCACATGACAGAGTTCACCAGCCTTCAGCTCAGCTGGTAGGAAGCCAAAACTCTGTGAGTAGAGAGTCTCTTAAGTAAGCAGCTCTCCCCATCAGCAAGGAACAGACCTTATTTACAGCTGGTAACCTCGCACAGCAGAAGCTGCCCCTGGGAAACGGGCACACTGCTGGCAGAACAGAGCTTGGAGCAGCCAGCACAAGTCTTGTAGACTTGGACACAGATTGCCACACAGCTGGTGTTCCTGTGCTACCCAAAGCCTGTGCCAACCTACTTTTACTTATATTACAAAACACAAAACTACATCCCAGCTGGCCTTCGAGTATTTCCACGTCTCAAAGAGATCACACATTGCCAAAATGGAAAGGCCATGTCTGTTATAGTTCAGAGATTTGCATGTCAGATTCCCTGAACCCTGAAACCTTCACTGCAAGGGGCAATGGCCCCTCACAATTCTGACCTGTTCCCAATATCCCCATTTCCTTAACTCCTTGTGCCTGACACATCTGTTTATGGGAGCGGCTTTTCCAGATTTTTTGATTTGTCTAAATACACAACTTGAATATTTGAGAATGCATATTCCTCTGGCCAAATCCTTTGCAGATTTGATGTTATGGAAGTGTATGCTGAATCCTGCAGCTTGAGATATGGCTCAGAGGGCACGTATGGCACCCTATCAAAAAAAGAACCCTCTTTCCTCTCATTCTTCACACACCACTAGATTGATAAATCAAGGTGCCACAAAACTTGACACAGGAGAAATCAAACAGATGTCATGAAATTATTGCCCTCAAAGCAATTTTGAATGAAACAAAGCATGAACTGATTACATATCCAATGTAGAATTCTCATTGTATCTCCAAAAAAGTTTAGCATTCCTGACCACAGAATTTCCATTTTAGAATGTATTTCCTGTGATTTTTCCTGAAGACTGTCAACACACTTATTTCATTTAAAACAGTTCACAATATGAAAGTTTGTCATTTATCATGTTTTTTAAAAACAACCTTTAGCACTTGTCTAGCATTTTTATCTGTCCAGAAATTACAGTAAATCACAATCTTTACCTCACCTGGTAATTTAGTTAGCCTGTGTCCAGAACAAAGGGCCACAATAAATGCCAAAGTGAAGGCTACACCCACTTATAAATCACACAGGCCCAGGTATCTTAGTTAGCAAGTTAAATATTCACTAGATTATAACTGACAAAGTAGGACCACAAGTAGGTCCTTTAGATGACAACTGATTTATCAGAGCAAATATTCCTTAGCCCACCACAGACATTTCTAAAATATCAGTTTCCATCTGTTTTTCTTAATCTCACAAAAGAAGGTCAGATTTCACCTGGATGGAGATGTGTACAATAACATAGAATCCAAAGGATTTACCATCTCAGACTGTACTGCTTCCAGTCCTCTACCTTGTTGTCAGTTGTGAAGTGGGAGTGATAAATGTGACATCAAATTGCAGTCTCACAGTTTGGTTTCTGAACATCAACAACAAAGAAGGTAAGGTCACAATTTCTTAAAATCTGTTTAGGCTGCATAATACTTTCAAGAAATATGTCTATCAAAATCTGTCTTCACCTAATATTTTAAGCCTGCTCTTCATTCTGCTTTTCTTACTCACTAAAAAAAAAAATTCCTAGTTTATACATCTACAGTTATGGTGTGGATCTGGATTATGAATCCTCCTGCATTCAGATGTGAGACGACAGGAGAGATGTGAGTGGACAGAACTATTTGTACAAATGCACAATACTTTCAGTGCATTTGTGCCAGCTCACAGTGGATGCAAATCTATTTCAAAGTTAGAACTGCACAAATCTCAAAATATCTGTGTGACTGACTACAGCTGTTCTTGAGAGACAAGGTGAAAACACATAGAAAGGATAGAAAGAGAGGTGGAGAAGAAAGAACAGGTATTGAATTGTAGTTAAATTTAAACTAATTGTTCTAAACCTGCTTCTGTGCCATTAAACTGTATCAGAGAGTGATTTTGAATACAGAAGAAATACAGTAGTCACTGTATTTGCTCATTTGGCCATCAGCAAAGCAGCAATGCATGGCAATGATCACATCTTACATAGATACACAGATTGCACGGTCTGACCTTAATTTCAACCGGACTTTTCAGTGTCAGAAGAAGAATAATTCATTTTAATATGAGAGTCTAATTAGCCATTTCTAGTTTAAATATTCTGTATGATCCAGAAAGGCATCAAAAAGCACTGTGAGGAGAGCCATCACCAAGTAACAAGTGTAAACAAAGTACTTCTGCTTTGCTTGGTGCATATTCTTTGGACTCAGAGCTATATCCAGCCATGGATTGCCTTAAACATCCTGCACACTGAGTTTCCTACTGTCTTATGTGATGATTCCATTATCAGAAGTTGCAGTCTCAGGAAGCTTATGAGTGACCTAACTTCTCAGTCCCTAACCTCCATAAATTACTATTCCTGCTCAGCTTTTCTCACTCTCAAAATTGGTTATTTCACCTTTCAAACACTCTAGCACCTTAATCTTCTCCTTAAGCTGCTAAAAAAAAAAAAAAAAAAACAATTTCAATTTTTTCTCTCTTGCTTCTCTCACT
>VWZD01007829.1:0-70771 GCA_013396695.1 Sakesphorus luctuosus | reverse complement strand
TGGTAGAGACATTTGTCTGCTTCAGGGAAATAAGCGGGTGAATCAGGAACTGCTTTGGAAATTACCTAGTTTCTCCCACGCTTTTACTATAGCTGTTGGTGTTTATTATGTAATTTAAATAGTATACATCACATAAAATATGGGGTCTTTTTTCCTTTAATATGCTAAGATACAAATTAAATTAGTGTTCCCACACAGATTACCTAAGAATGCAGAATCTCAGTTCCACTATCAATCCAAACACCATGCAAATCACAGCAAAAATTGAGATGCTTACACAAAGGGATCCAAGCACACTAGGTGAATGGACACAAAGATGAGAAAGGAAAATCAAAGCTGATTAAAGTGGTGTGAATTTTAGGACACTTTGCTGAATTCTGAATTATCTATAGGTATGTTTATATGGAAATATTTAGCCAAGCAATGGACATCAGTATTACCCTAGGCAAGTGAAGATGTAATTGCATACACAGCTGTAGCCAAAAATGCAAAGAAGATATATAAATCCTGAAACCACTATAACAGAATGTTAAAATGAGTTTATAGAAATCATTATAACAAATTTTCTAGACTATTGCATGCACTCTTATCTCTGCATGTTGGGTAAGGATTTTTGAGAATTAGAACAGACTTGGGGAATGTTAAATAAAATACTTTTCTCTTTGAAAAACAGACAATATCAATTATTTTAGAAACACTGCAGAAATAAGCAGAAAACATCAGGATAATTATCATCTCCTAATCTCTGTGCATCTCTGTTCAAAAGCAAGGAGGCATTGTATAAAAGTGAAAGGTAGAAAAATCAAAATAATACTTTTACACTCTCTGTGTAATCAAATTGTTGAACCAGGAGGCTGCTGAAATCTATGATTCAATATTAAGAAAAGGATTTAGCTATTCCCAGAATTTTCAAGTTCAGTTAGGAGATGAGCTTTTTAGAATTATTTAATGTTTCCATATGCCATGAGGGAAGAAGGAAGGGCATTTTATTCCTTATCTGCCTACTGTGAGGCTGGTAGGGCTTTGCCAGAAGTATCAGTACTGAGCCATGCAGCACTGACAAAGGGATAACAGACATGGATCCAGCTTGGTTCCCTTCCAGGATGGCACTTCAATTTTCCTGCCTTTCTCAGTAGTCAAATGGTCCAATAGTCTTAACACTCCTGAATGCTCATAGTGGGGAGAATAAAGAATTTACATTAAGCTGAAAATGCAATGTGAATGCTTCTATTCATGTTAGAATATTTATTTAATATATTTTCAAAGCATGCAGAGCTTCATTTGCCCACATATTAGTCTTGTTCTAACCTGCATTGTTTGGGGTTTTTTTACATACAAAGAATCAAGAATATTCTTTTGTCAACAGGAAAACTAACACGTCAGGAAGAGGCGCTGTAGTCAGCAAAGAGAGTTAGCCACTTTCAGAAAGCAATTAATCTATTTTAGGAATGGCCAAAGTGCCCTCTGGAGCTGCCCATCACCACTGACTTCAGAGGGAATCTGATATCCACCTTACTTTTATAGTGAAGCTTGCTCATGGAATTGGTGGAATTACATCCTCCCACAAACATCTAAACAATATAGGCATGTAATTCATTCAATCTCAGGATATCTATCTCAACAAAGAACTGCTCTGCTAACTTCCTGTGAGAGGTATTAAGCAGATACAGGTTAATGTAGTGAAGATTTTACTGATTTTGGTTTTTAAAATATTGCTTATTTTTAAAATGAAAATAAGTCCAACCTCAGGCACAGAGAAGGCTGAAATCAAATTCTGGCAGCTTCAGTCCAACAAATGGCCATTGATTTCTGTAGCCTTTTTCCTGAAGGCTGTCTCAGTGTTTGTGTGCTCCTGTTGGCTAAGTGTCATGATGATCTCCTCTCAGAAATGCAGGACCTAGAAAAATATAAAGGTTTTTCAGTAGTGATCTAGTGCCATTCCTCTTCCAGTTTGCAGGAGAAAAACAGTTTTGTTTTTTTTAATTCCTGATGGGACTGTCAGAAGTGCACACAATGTGGCTATATAGAGCAAAAGGCAGGGGACAAACAGCAGCACTGATTGCCTGGCACTGTCTGTATCACCTTCAGGCTGGGACTTGTATAAATCAGTCACAACCAGCTATGCAACTGATAGCAAAATTTATCTGCACACAGAGCAACAACAGCCTGTATGATTTCACCAATTTAAGTACTTGGAAGCAGCAAAGAGAAGGCGTAATAGGTCACGTCATGAAAGTCTGAAGGTAAAAGGGTTCAGGGAAGGGTAGGAAGGCTGGGTGGTGAGGGGAAGTCTGACTGACTCCGAGTGACAGCAGTAATAGCCTGTTCAACTGTGCTCTCTCAGTGCTCACAACTTCCAGCAGTGCCACAGAGCAGGGCTCAGCAGCAGCAATCATAGCTCAGCACCTATCCAGCTGTTTCCAGGTGGCACTTTCTGTAACAAAAGAGAGTAGCTTTATGGAAGCATTTGAATCAGAGTAAATTGGCACTCACAGAACATGCTCATGATTTAAGACAGATTCTTCTATTTGTTTAAGAAAGGCCAAGTTTTGGAATTCCAGGTGGAATTCACAGTCTGCTATGGAAATACATGGTCAGATTCTCCAGTAGTATATATTTCCATACATGACAGAAGACAGTGTGATTCCTAGCACGCACTACGAAGATGTGGTTATAGGGTTCTTTCTACCTATAGTTTTCTACATTTAGCACCAAACCTTAACTTATCATTTTGGACAGTTTTCCTTTCCATATGCTAAAGCCAGCACTGTTCTCATATTCCTTTTAAGTCCTGCACACATTGAAGTACTTTTGCCCATACTGATTACTAAGGAGGTTACAAGAGTCAAGTTTCCCAGGGGCTCGATGGCAAGTGGTAAGTGTGAAAGGGAAACCACTAATGAGCAGCACTTACCTATTACCCATTAGCTTGGGAGCCTCCCATTCCATCTGTTGGCTGAGATAGCTCATCAGAAAGATTACTCAGATTTGATAAGGAATATTCCCAGCATAGGAAGGACTTACGCTTAATAGACAGTAATAATATTAGTCTAACATTTAAAGTGTCAAGCAGTGCAAACAGGTTTGAAAATATTTGATTATGGATTCATTTGGGTATAATTTAACTAAACTCAGTGGTGCTGCACTGATAGATTAATTCTCAAGTTCGTACGTGATTTTCTACTTTGGACAAGTCATGCTTTGTTTGAAATAGTCAACATAGACCTCTGGACAAATTAAATCACAGGAGAATTGAATTTTTTCCAGGTTTACTTTATAACACTGTACTTTTGGTCTATAATACGATCCCTGAAATGAGCACACCATAGGAATTTTCAGGCAATCAACAAATATAAGAAAGCCTTTGGAGAGATCATTGACACAATAAGCACTTCACAGGCCTACCAGTGAATGTTCTTATGAAAACAAACACCTAGGAGTTACTGTATTTCTTTAACTTCCCAAAAGTCTGCTGGGGTCCAGATATCAGGTGATGGATGACTTGGCACACACTATTCCTACAAAGCAATCATTTCTAGCAATTATATAGTCTATATAAATATACATACAAATAAAGTTATATAAATCAATACTTTTTGCTGGTTTCTTTACTTGTTCTTTTCTGGCATCTGCCACAGGAAAGCTACAGAAAAGTATGGCTTCCTCTCTGATGTATATACATAAACAGAATGATCATTCAGTTAATAATTCATTTCCATTTCCTAATCTGGTTTTAAGACAGGGAGATCATAATATCTTCATATCAACCATGAAATCTAGTCTGTCTAAAGCTTGTTACAGAAAGTTGGAGTATTTTTACATGTCCATTTACTTCTAGCTTAATTTTCTAATTAGAGCATTTCTAAATGTGCAAAGCTTCCTTAGCTATAAAGTTATTCCATACACTAGGCAAACCTGCGAAACAACTCAGAAGATCATGATTTTCTACCCTGAACAAAATGCTATGCAACTCCAGCTGCAGATTGCAGAAAAAGAATTAAAAAAACCAAAGTTGTGCTCTTTTGGGAGGCCTGAAAATGCTGATGAGAACAAAAAAGACCAGATTTGTAGGATCCTGAATCCCTGTCACAAAAATTACACAAGACCTCTCTTAGGTAGGTTACAGACATCTCTGTCACTGTGGTTGCACCCATAATACCTGACCACTCCCACTGATAGAACAGGATCTACCTACTAAATGTATGTCAGGACACAGGCTCAGAGATCCTTGCACTTTAACAGCTGCACACAGAGGTGGACACGTGGCCCCTGAGCCCAGTTATAAAGTTTATCCTGATAATTGCAATGGAATTTGGGCGTGAATCAATTCATCTTCAATTCCTCTACCTAGAATGTGATAAGACCAAGCCAACCATTCAGGCTACAGTTGCGCTTCTTACTTAAATGCCTTTTTTTTCCTGTTTGCCACATTTCCTTTTTCAAAAGGCCATCCTGTGGGAATAAAGAGCTCCAAAGCAAAAGAAAACAATAACTTTTTGCATTTCATGATGAGTTCTTTAGAGCACTAATCTTCCTTCAAGTTCCCAAACATTTTTCTAGCTCGCAGCTATTTCAAAGATGTGTTTGAGGTCTGGGCACACACAGTGCTTTGCCTGTATATTTATGGTAAGATCTTATTTCTTGGCATGTAAAGATTACCAGTGTTTTCCATTTTCACATAGATGGCACTACAACTTGCTTCATTCACAAGAAAGTTTCCATTAGTTTGGAAACAGCTAATGTTGGCAGTGCTAGAGGAGCAAACAGTAAGCTGGAAAATACAGCAGATGTTACACAAAAGAGAAGAAAATAGGGAAACCAACAAGTATTTTTCTCCAAGCCTGGGCTTTCCCATCAATTAGTTTCATTGTGATAGCCTCCCAAAAGCAAGTACTTGAAGGTAAGTATTTGTCTGCTATATAGACTGGAACGCCAAGTATTTGCAACTTGCTCTAGGTGGCAAGAGATGAGTCAGTCCTGTTGAAATCATTATAATGTGATGCTGAAGTTGGAGTATTGGAGAAAAATCTACTATGGGGATTATCAGGTATAGAAAAAAAAACAATTTAATTCTCCAAGGAAAAAGCCATCATAAGGAATATGAAATAGCTAGTAGAAAAAAATCTGAACATGGGTTATGCTCTTCCTAGTGGGATCACACAAACAATTATGCAAACAACTCCTACGACTTTTTGGACCAGCTCAAGAGGTAGATAAAATCAGTCCCTACACTGGGAGTTAAGGGAAAGGAGAACAAACTTTTTCTTGCTAATGACCTTAACCATAACCTAGGTCAAAGAATGCAAAGACACCAGGCCTATCACGACTTTTCACACAAAACAGAGATGATGAGGCAGAGACAGCACTCAAATAGCAAATGGAACCCTATGAAGTCTTTTGAGCATCAAAAGACCTTAAATGC
This sequence comes from Sakesphorus luctuosus, assembly GCA_013396695.1. Taxonomy (NCBI): domain Eukaryota; kingdom Metazoa; phylum Chordata; class Aves; order Passeriformes; family Thamnophilidae; genus Sakesphorus; species Sakesphorus luctuosus. Next base: position 65,349 of record VWZD01007829.1, on the reverse strand, counting down.
AGTAACAGAAACAAAACACTGTCACTGAAATACCTTTTTACTGTAGCTGACCCATCTCCTCATCAACCCACAGCATACTGATGGACTTAAGTGTGATTCTTGATTGTTTCATGAGATTTTTTTTCATGTTTTGCTGAAAACTGAAAGAAGGCAAACCCACTTCTTTGCAGATGCAGGTTTTGAGCAGGCAGCAGTGTGACTCATGATGAATAATGAAAAGCCACACTAAATACTGCATCCATTAGAGAAAAGCTCTCAAAAGGGGATTCTCCTCTGAGATTCAGCAGTCATTATACTAAAAAGCTTGGGACTTAGTACACTTATAACTACTCTGACTTCAAAGATACCCAAAGAATTAATTTGGCCCTGTTTGTTTTGGTAACATCTGACTAGCCAAAATGAAAGCTAAAAGACTTGGGAAACACCAGGGTAATCTTATTTCCTTTTTTCCTAATGCAGCAAGTGCCGAGCTCCCAGTTGACTACAATACACTCAGGATGATGCCTTGACTGCCATTTGTCCATATGCTGTTGCCAAATCCTTAGCTGCCATTTCCCACATTCTCTGTCTTGAGGCAACAAGCTTGAACTTGAATCTGCCCGGACAGAGTTTGTAATTATATGTTTTGAACTACAAGTACTTAATTTCTAGGTGCTCTTTGCCTCTGCATGGTAGAGATTACCATGCCCTGGAATTGCTCAGTTGAATCCAAAAAGAGTCAGCAAATTTCACAGAAAAAATTCCTTACAATGGGATGAGAATATTTTCTAATTAATCCTTGTATTTCAAAATGTTATTTTGCACAGTGAAACAAAAAATAAACTATCAACATATTACTGTACTTAAGAATAAGAATCTAGGGATGCTTAAACTAATTATGCATGCTGCTGGTTTGGTATATGCATTGTGATCCACGCAAAACTGAGCATAAAGATGGACATAGTCTGCTCCCCAAGTGGGATTTTATGTTGAAGCTAAAGAATTTTTGTTTCAAAACGAACACTTCCTTTCCAAGAGGTTTACAGAGTACACAAAAATTACCCTCTTGAGGTTAGAATTGAACTGCAGTGATTCATTCCCATCTACATGGAGCTTTTCAAGTGCTGCCAGGTAGAGGATAAATCCAGGTTGTTTATTAATCCTAGCATAACTACAACATCTCTCAGAATAAAAGACAATGATAATGTTCCTTACAGAGTCACAGCTAGGGGAATAAAGATTGTATCTTTAGAAAGACACACACAAGAAACCTTATTTTAGAACATTACCCCCAGGAGTCTATGCATGAGCCAAAACCCACCTTAAGGAATGCCACTGAAAATTACTTCAAGCTTTCCAGTTAATTTTGAGCATTACAGGAGTAATGTTCTTTTGCCTGACTCCCTGTGCAGATGAGGTGCTAAATTCTTTGGCTGGCCCCTCCTTCAGTCCAAGTTTGCCATATCCCAGTGGATGCCATAAAGCAATAACATTGCACAGAGAGAACCTTCTTCAATAAATTTGATCTCTAAAAATAATTAAAGCTACTTCCCCCCACTCCCAGGAGCAAACTTAGTGCTGTAACTCAGGGAACTAAAGCTCTTTGGAACCTCATGCTGCCTGACAGCCCCCAGTGCTGCTCACAAACAGGCCTGACTGTGCACTCAGAAACATGAAAGTTTCACTTCAGATTTAAGGGACTTAGGTTGGATCTGAACTGATGAACAGACACAGAGGCTCAGGCTTTATAAAGTGAGGTTTCAGAAACTTCAGGTTCTGCTTAATTAAGTCCTAGCCACACTGAGTTGTTAATACTAATTTCCCTATGCTGCAGGCTGGAAGGGTCAAAATCAATCACTACGAACTGTGTGCTAATGCACGTGGTTCTCAGTCACGGCATACGAGCACCTACGGACACTTCCTTGGCAACATTAGTTTAGTCCAGTATACGAACACACTAAAGGAATTGCTGTACCCTCTGAAAGAGCCCTTATCACATCAGGACTTCAAAAGAGGGAGAAATCTCTCTTACATTAGATCCCATCTTAAGTAGTGTCTTTTTGCTCTCAATGAGTTTCATGCAGTCTGATGATTGTGTCACTGTGTTGTTCCCACACAGCTACTGTGTCATCCCACATTTACCTGTCAGAACACAACGTGGCTCTTCCACTGGCAGTACAGACCCTGCCAGGGCCTGATGAAACATGTCTAGAATACACCCACCCACCACAGACAACAAAAATCTACAAGCCCCAGCAGGTTCATCCCAGGAGAAAAGCCAGTTTCTGTGCTTCCTTTTTTGAAAGTGCTTCCTTCACTTGCAGCTGAACAAGTACTGCTAGATGTGCTGTTGGTTAACCTTTCCATTCTTTTATTTCTCCTACAAACAGTGGTTAGGAAAGTTTATTACTGTTCTCAGTAATGCCACACTCTGACTCCTGCTCTATGTCCATCCTATACCTCAATTTCTTTGTCAGAATGAGGTATCAGCTGAGCAAGCCCTGCCTCATTCCCAGCGTGGGAGCTGAACTGCTGATCAAAGAGCTTTCGAGCTGTGTTATTATATACCTGCCAAAGGCCAGACAAAAGGCCAAACTATAGATCGTGAAACTGCTTCTTCAGCAACTTACTTTCTCATGTATCAGTTAACTTTTTTCCTAGTGTTCATCATAATCTCTGATCCATGATCTCTTCTCTGGTTTATGTGTTCTTGATGTTCCAATTGTAATGAGTTTGAGCATGATCTATTTGAACGTTTTCAGAGGGACACCTATAAGTTAATCATTGACATAAAATAGTACCAAAAGCAAAATAAAACCAAATTAATCAAAAGCAAATAATGGGATTCCTGCATGCTTTCCTAATTTTCTTTTATTTTTCTGGTCTTAAATACCTGGCTGGTGTTGATTTTCCCCTTATCTTGCTCATTGTTAATACTACAGCCCAGAGAAAAGTCCCACTACCAATGACCACTCATGACCCACTATGATCTACCTTTCCCATTAAAAATTGTAACCTTTAAGGCAATGAAGTGTTCTGCATTTTTCCCAAACCGGAAAGTAGGGTTAGAAAAAACCACTGTAAATACTATAAACCAGGCTATTGTCCAGAATAAATACAGACAGCCAATTTAAAAAAGGAGCTATTCAGTTAGACCTAAAGTTAAGGGAGTGGAAGGCTAATTCCAGGTAGTTTTACATGAACTTTGGTCACAGTAATTGACCAAAGTAATTGAATCACATTACATTATTTAAAGTACAGTAAATACAGGTTTTCTAATAGCACAATTTGCCTGGTATTGATAAGGTCTCTACCATCATCAGAAAAGGCAGCACTTACAAAGCCGCACAGGTACAAAGCTAAGACTTTTATGAAGACTTTTTAGTGCACAAGCTGCCCACTGGCTCCATCACCTGCGTGAGTGTTCCTAAAACACCTGGTATGGCTGGAGCACAATATGCTTCACTGGTGGTAGAAGACTGCACAGACTGTGTTCTATCAGTGTCAGATCTGTGAATCAAGGAGCAGTTATTTATAGAGACACATGCATAAGGATATCTGGATTTATGGATTTTATATTCATACACATTTAACTAATATGTGCAGGCCTCATTACTAAACCAAGTGCTGTCATCTGCTAATCCATGACATCAGTCTGGCTGCTCATTTAGAAAGGGCACTAAGGTGAGATCATAGACTCATAGAATAATTAAGGGTTGGAAAAGACCTCTAAGATCATCTGAACTATAGCCCTCTGTGAAGAGAGTCAGCCTGCTACATTTAAACAGGCTGAGCATGCAAAGAACTGAGAAGTCAGCCAAGTCACTCAGAAACATTTTTTGAGGGAGACTAAATCACATGACAGGACCTTGCCTTGGCAAATCAACAGGTACAGGCTGCTTTTAGCAAGTGCAGCTACTCCTGAAAAAAGATGGTAATGGCATAAAATGATTATCATAGGAGACTGTTCAAGGGCAAAGCACATTTGCTAATTATGACTATGGTACATTAGCCTGCTGCTGGGTCCATGCCATTCAAAATAATTTGTTAAAAGATAAAGTTCTGGAGACCAGTAAGGCACAGCAGCCTCTTGCAACAGCAGTAAAATAGAACAGAGACATCCTTTTAAACACAAGCAGCTCATAGTTCATGCTGAGCACTTGCTTATGACTTCCAGGGTTTTCAACAAAAATCAAGCTAGTCTCTCCTGGGCTGGGATGGCCTGAATTTTGGTAGCACAGCTTTGGCAGTATTCCATTATTGCTATGGTTTATTGCAATTGTTATTTTATGTGGTCATTTATAAATCAAAAGGCTGTTTAAAGAGCTTTTTTCCCAACGTTTATTTTACCAAATGACCAGCCATTATTTTAGGTGCATTCTAAATTCAAATCTCATCTGAATGGCTATGCAAGGAGCAGTCCATGTTCAGCATCGGCACTCTTGTCTGTGAGGTAGGAAAGTACCATTCTCCTCAGCTGTCAGACAAGAAGCAGGAAATACATGGCAGAGCAGGGTTGATTTTCCTGACTTCCTTAGACTCATTTACAATTTGTCTAGGCTCATGAAAAGACAGTGAAAAGACACATTTCTTGACTCAGATCACCAAAAAAATTGGCAAATGCAGTTCCGATTTCAAAAATCAATGGTTAGAGATTATGAAAGCTTACTGCTTAGAATGCACAAAGTTCCAAAAGGAATGTTGCAAGCAAGCGGATTCAGCAACTGTCACAACAAACATGTTCTGTAAACACGTTCTGTAACTGGCACAGTGGGACTGTGGATCATGTTATAAAACTGACAGCCAACTGCCAAAATCACCACCTACCCAGCACAACTAGCAAATTCTGATGCGTTAAAATTTTTCAAAATTTCTTCAGGAAATGTGAAAAGTCAGAAGGTATTTGAAAAAATAAGAAATCTTTTTAAATTGCCCTTGACTAAGACATATTTGTATCATCCAATTAGCCACTTTCCTGAGCATGCTAAGAAATTTCTTGGGTTTTGTCATAGGTTTCATCATTTTCCTTTTGACACTGCCCTGGAATTATTGTCCATTGATTATAAGGTCAAAGGAATCGCCTTGTTAAAGCCTGCAGCAATGGAGACTACATTCAGATCTTGTTGTATTAACTGCTTAATATTCCTCTTAAAAACCTCTTCTTGCACCCAAAAATTTTAACTTTCAAGAAGCAATTACGGAATTTTGTTATCATTTTGCTAAAGTTTGCCTTTTATTATCAAATTTCTGTCAGTGAGAAACACTGTGTTCCTGAAGAAGCAATTAACTTTGTATTTAATGAGTTAGACTCATTCTGCAGAATATAGTTTCTATTAAATCCTCCTATTATTCTTGTCATAGCAATCCAGTTGGATTTCAGCATCCCTCAAACTATTTCCAGAAAAACTGGACAAACCACAGTTGCACTCATTCCCAAAGACAAAGGAAGTTTCTAACTCTTTAGAACATTAGCCATTTTAGCTACAGGTTTGACATGAGAGCTAATATTCATCTGATGATTCAGCATGATGCCCAAGTTCTCCTCATAATCTTGAGGTGTCAGGGCATACCTTAATTTGAGGATTTTCATCCTTCCTAAACACTTGGCTCCACTTTGGATAGTATTGAAATGGATGTTGGTTATGAGCAGACAGTGCTAATGATCCTGATCACCCTGTGCCAGGAAACTGCCATCTTTACTTCTTACCTCTCACAATCTCTGTGTTCTCAAGTTGGCTTTACATAAATTTAATTACTAATACTATTTTCATTGATACCTTCATATCCACTTTATTACTTTTCCCAGTAGTGACATCAAATTAGTGACAGAATTTATTTCCCATGTGTTGGTACTCTCTGTATCACTTTCTTTTAATGCATTATTAAATCTTGATCAGCCTATGCAACACTTTGCCTAGAATTGATTTCAGACTGACAAGCCAAAAATTGTCTGGGTCATTCTTATCTACCTCTTTTAATAGCAATGCATATTTCTCTCTGAGATTTTGACCTGCAGTATATGCTACAAATTAAAGCAATAGCCTTTTTTTGAAGACAACTCTTCTACTGCCTGTACTAAAGAATGCTTAAGAAAAACTTACTCCTCTCCATTCAAAAGGAAATGACATTTGCAAAGGAGAGAAACCACAGCTGTGGCTTTAAGATTCCCTGGAAACAATATGTACTCTCCAAATATCACTGCAGTTCAGTTGAAAAGTAACCTTGTTTGACAGAATTCACGAGAAACTGTCAAACTTTAACATGGTGTGGTAGATGCGTAAACTCTTTCTTGACTGTAGCTTTACTCATTTTGCATTTAATGCAGGACTGTGGACACTAATTCTGATCCCATATTGTGTTTATGGGTGAGAAAAAAATGAAAAATCCCCTAATTCTGGTGTTCACACTACTCCTCAAAATGTTGTCAATTTATTCTTTATGTCCATATCACAAGTTTCTCTTGCAAAGAGTTTTTATACAACAATGAAATTAAGCTGCAAGTTCCTAGCATTTATTTATTCATGTTTAAAAGAATTTATAATTATTACATTATTTTCCCAGCCAATTATTACATTATTTTGCTAGGCAATATATTAGTCTTCAAACAAGAATTGTCTATTCAACATACCTAACAGGAAGACATTTCCAGTTGAGTCAGATGTTTTTAGATTCAGTTGCTTTCAATCAATTTCTGATTTTTAAAACAGATGCCACAGATACAAACACTGAAGAGTAATAAAGGCCACTTACAGTTTGATTTACAAGCATAGTTTTCCTACTTCACAATGGGACATCAAAATCTCAACCACTGAATACTGTGCTGTTGTTTCAGCTCTAATCAGTACTAGTTTTGAATTATAATAACTGTAAACTAGCACTGCCATTGATACTATGTTTCTTATGTGAGCCTTAAGAATAAAATAGAAGATTCACTTTCTTAGCATTACAAAGTACATATGGAGCAGTTTGTCATTTCTGAATTGCAGAAGGCCACGGCAAAGGTCTGTTTGCCATGTGCAGGTATAACTGACAGTGAAAAGATATGAAACACTGCTAATGAAGAACCCTCCTGATATGCAGAAGTCCAAAGGAAAACAGAGATCTCTATTTGTATATAAGGTTTTGTTACTGATATGAGCCTTGTGAACCATAGTTTAAAAGGAAAAAACCAAAAGCCTGGTTAAGCAAATCTAACTATTTTGTAACTAAGCAGATTGGAAACAGATGCCATCAGAGACACTCTTTAAATTTCTAAAGTGCTGAAATTAATCCAGGCACGCTACTAATTTAGCCTACAGTTTGAGAATGTATGACATCTCAAAACTGTTTGTTAATCCTTTCATATACCCAAGGAAAGAGATGGTACCTTCCTCATCAACTATCATAAATATTTTCATTGCTCATGAGGATCCAATTATTTAGGATGATTAAATGACAAAATAATTGAATAATCAAAGTTGGACAAACCAAAGAATTAAACTAATTCCTATCCCACCTTCATGTCTGAAACTGAGGGGTTCTAGTTAGCAAAGATAACTGTGCATTAGAGAGATTAGTAACTGTTTTTACTACATAGGGGTGTTCCTGTAAATCAGGCAGAAGTTTATTGGCTAATCACTCAGAAGGTCCAGTGAGGAAATTAAAGGCAAAACAAGATTTAAAATATACAACTAAGAGGTTAATATAGGATAATAGGTTGCAGGATCTAACAATTTTAGGATTCATTCATAGGATGCAGATAGCTGTAAAAGTGGGGGGAAATGGCATAGAAAGAGGATACCAAAATGTTGATTTAGCACAGGAGGATTTGTGTCTCTAGTATTTTTGCCCTTTATACCAAATACTTTGATATGCTGTACTACAGATAGCTTTTACCTACAGGAATTAGAAAATTACAGGTGAATCAGGGCTTTCAAGAAAAGGTTAAGTAGAGAATTCAAAGCAATTTTCTACAAGAGAAACAAGAAAAATCAACAGTCAGGCTTTTCTGCTGATTTATTCCTCTTTGAAACCTCTGTGTAACTAAAATAAAATCCCACTTGCTTCAGTCATGCTCATGCTCTTTCAAAGACTGTCCTATATACTTCTCCTTGTATTATTCATGCTGTTTTCAAAACTGGTATTTAAATTTCACTCACTCAAAGAAAGTCCAACACTGCAAGCATTATAAGCATTACACACAACAAAACCTAAAGGACCAGTATGTAAGAAACATTTTCAGAATGTCTTATGAGTGCTTGAAGCTGCTCTGTGGATTCCATAACTGCAGGGAGAACTAAACAGGCAGATTCAAACTGTGGTCTGTCCCAACTGCAGACGGTGCACACAGAGAGCTGTCGCTCTGCACCTTCCTCAGCAAATACTGACAGAGGTAGGCAGGTTTGCTCAGGTTTATGGGATTAGTACAGGATAGGAGAAAGACTAAGGATTAGGATAAGTGGGAGGAGGAGGTTGAAGAGATTGAGGCTCACACAAAGTGTTTTGGAAAGCAGAGGCTACCACTTTGGAGAAAGTACCAGCCAGCAGCTCAGGTGTTGCTGCCAGCTTTGCTGAAGCTGTCAATAATAAGGTAACTAAGACAAAAAGCTGCAGTCAAAAGAATGAGGACTTGGAAGCAAGAGTTGCTTTTAAGTCCCTAGCTAGAAGGAGCCACTGAGAAGACCCATTCCACTCCCAGCATTGTCAGTTCTAATTTCTAATTTGGATATGGTAGTACACAGCTGCAGTGTTAGATCAGCTCTGGAAATCCCAGTTAGCATAAGCACAGGACACTCGCACAGCTCTGAACATTCCCAATACATCTATTTCTCAGGTCAAGTCCCCAAATCACTATCTGAACACAAAGAAACTACACTAAACGTGTTTATGAGTTATGGTCATAAGGTGTAGAAATTTCTCCTTTTCTGATCTATATTGCACTTCTTGAGAACTCAGGCACGTACCTTATAGGATTGTTCAGTGAGCTGCAGAAAACCAGCAATCAGGTCCCTCGATCAGGGGAACTTGTCTCCAAAGTCCCCTGAAGCCAAATGACTACTACAAAAGCCATTTTCTGTCTCTGTCAAGAACCACCATCCCTCATGGCATTTCTTATTGGCAGAAGATGTTCAATTTGTGATGGTAGAGGGATATTCTTAAAAAATGCAAATTCATTATATATTTTTCACCGCTATGTTGCAATGAGTATTCAAAATAGGAACATGAAACCATGGCCTGTAAGTATTTTATTGGAATATTTAGAGAATTATGAAATTAATGACAGGCTAGAAGAGAATGTAAGAAATGTGCCTATATGATTAAAAGGAATTAAGTTCTCTAGATAAGACCAACACATATGAAATGAAACCATGTCAACCATGAAATAAATTCCATGCACTCAAACTGGTAAAAAGAATTATTTCAGAATAGTATGACAATGATATAGCACATTTCTTAGGACTAAATAGAGCTAAGATCCCTCAGCTGTGTTTAAGACCCCTTCAGATAGATCATTATGTTCCCTCAAAATGCCTCTCTGCTAGCTGGAGGTCTAAATTGATGTTAAAATTGTTTGAGCCATCCAACTGTAGCTCTTCCATTTTTAAGTGACATTAAACAAATCAACAATAAACCACTGCAACAATTACTGAGATTTATGGTGTAAATTCCAAGCAATACTGATATAAGTGGCTGTCACCCCAGAGAGCAAAGTATTAGTCTGAACTTTCTGATTACTTTATGCAATTAGAGAGAGGATATTTACATAAAGAATGTTCCTGAATCTCAGCACAAAAAGAATATACATGTATGAATAAATTCATTACCAATTTTTAGTGGTGTTTGAAGTGTAGACTATGTGTAAAGATGTTGATACTACTTACATGTGGTGTTCCTTCACTGAAAGGACAGATTACTGTGCCTGCTCCTCATGTTTCTTCTCCCACTGATGACAGTCCACCAGCAACTGAGAATATAAAACTTACCATACAAGCACTCAGCAGCCATGAGATAATGACAACTTTGGACTACAATCCTGCACTGCATTAACCAAAATGAAAGAACAGACTAAAGAAATTAGAAGATGATGGCCGCTAACTAGAGTGGTTGGTGTATTCTTGATTTTTCCTTCAAACACCAATCCAGTCTGACTATAAGCAAGAAATATGGATTAAATTTCTAATCCAAACCCCCAGAACAGGCTTCTTGATGTCTTCCAACTGCATCAGCTGTGCATCTGACAACACAGCTAGATCCACTTGGCTTGCCAGCTGTTACAATACTTTGTGAAATGAGAAATTACCTGACAAGCCCCTTTTCCAGATTAACACAATACATCAAACCCTTTTCATAAAGTCATTTCACCTACAGGCTAAACACACTGATATTTCCAAATTTTAAAACGTTTTGTTAAAATAGATTATTAAAACAATATTTGACTACAGCCTTTGCAGGCCATCAGTCTCCAGCTGCACTGGGACAGTGAGAAATCTATAGAGACCATAATGGATCTCCAAAGAGGTCCAAATAAAGATCCTACTTACTAGGCTGAAATTTGTAAAGACACTGTTCAGAAATAATATCTAATGAAGCAGTACCATGAGGTGCAGGCTAGCTTGTCTTTCCTTAAGTCACTGCCTATGGAACCTACTCACATCTGAGAAGATATGACAGGAAAAGAGCCTAAATATTCTCCCAAATATTCTTTCATACAATTTGCAGGCAGATTATTTTTTGCATTATTCATGAATGGTAATAAAATATTAACCTTTGATCTGCCAACAGTGTTTCAAAGGCCTATTCAACTTCCAGGGGAAAGGGGAAAAAAGAGAGTATCCTCACATTGTGTTAAATAGTCTGTAAAAGTAAATTTACATTTAACAGCTTAGTTTATCTAACAGTTTACCACCTTTTTTCCTTCTACTTTCCCTTTCTTTCTACTTGTCTCTCCTCTTCCCCTGCTCTTTCCTCCTCCTCTGCCACAGTAGCCACAGTTTCCAGGTTTTATTTTCCAGTAGCCACAGTTTCACCCTCTACCCTCTCCCTTTACCACATTTTGGCACTCTATCAGAGTTCTCTGAGCAACGATTTGACTTATTAGCCAAGCAGTAGCTACCTTTTAGCTTGGTTAGACCTCTGGCAGCTTAGCATGCAGATTCAGTAAGCAGCCAGCCAAGCAAGCTGTGGGAATACATGTCAGGATGGAGCGAAGCAGAATGCCTCCTCTCAGCACCACAGTCAGTATATCAGTTCCAACTTCTCATGTAATTTCACTCGAAGTGAATACCAGGCAAACAGTAGACATCACTAAGAGGATCCACTTCAGATTCAGGTGAAAAGAAGGAAGCTAACATTATCTTTCTGACAAGAAAATTTAGCTTTGAAATAGGTCTGAAATCCTGACAACCAAAACAAATCTTAACAAGAAAAAGAAGGAAATTTTATTACACCAAGTTTTTTTGCTCCTAGTTAATAATTACCACTCTAAGGTAAAGGGTTAAGTAAACACACTGTGCTGTGAGAAGCAGTAGTGAAATATGTGAATCTGATGGAGAGTATGAGTTGGTGACATACTCTCACAGGCATCTGGATGACTCCTCAGCTTCAGCTGCCTGCTCCTGGCAGCAGGCGGGGGCCGCCAGTCCCTGCTGGTGTTATTCAGATGACCTCCCCGGCACTGCAAACCAACGCAGGACAGCTGAAACCAACAGGCGGAATGACTGACGAGCTCAGAGTTTTCCCTCAGCCGCTACTTCCAATTAACAAATGCCTCAGCAGAAACAAAAGGTCTTCACTGAAGAAACTAGGCCTGCATTAGCAACACATGTTATTTGACATAAACAACTTATCTCTGCTAACAATAAAGTTTTGCATAATCTTATCAAGTATTTTTTCCATTAATACTTGGAAAAGCTTACGCAACACAAATTGTATGTGGGTTATTTTTTGCCCACCCACGGCGCAGGATACTGAATATCTGGAAGTACAGGAAGGATTGCCAGAGTCTGAAGTCATTGTGTTTCCACAGCAGTTTCAAGTTTCAGATAAATAAACACAAATGCTTATTATACACATCAGTATGAGGTCTCTCATGGTCCCTGGACCACTTAGTAAGGGAAGCCTGCAAGGTGGCTGAGTTCATCTGGCAACTCATCACTGCCAGAACAGTCATGTTTCCTACATCTTTCTCCTCTCACTGCTCTTCCCACAGCTATAATCCTGTTCCTTCTTCCTCCTTGCTACTGTTCCTCTCATCTCCCATTCAGCCTATTCAGCTCACTGACAGTGGACACTCATGGATTTGGGAATTAAGGTTTGTTTCCTGGTTTTATTTTCCATTGCTTTCCTGACAGATTAGCAGATTTAATTGGTTTGCAGATTATTCAGATGAGAGGAAGTGAATGGAAAATGTGGCTGGAAGTGTGAGAGGAGAAAGCAGTAATTCCTCTTTGCTCTGCTGGGAGCTATCAGATAAGGTTCATCTCATCTTGCAGAACATCTGAGCTGCAGTAGCTCAGACCTCGCTACAGGCACAGACTGGTTTGGCAGCTTCTTGGAGGAGCAGCAGGAGAGCTCTGCCCATGCCTCCAGACATGGGAATCAACTGACGTAACCTACACACATTGCTGAACGGCTTCACCACCTCCAGTCCTGTCCCTGTCTCTTCCACACCACACCCTCCCCAACTCCAGCTGCAGAAGGAATGTTTTCTCCTAAAGAATTCCTACATCAGTTCATGTCCTATAACGAATTATCTGTACGTCTAAGGCTTTCACCAGCAGCACTTGTACTCAGAAACCACATCTGGCACTAAGTGTTCACAAAAACTTGTCTTCAAGGCCCTAATTTTGCTTTGCCATCTTACTGAGGCCTTTTAGACCCAAAGACAACTGCTGTTCTCTTTGTATTCTCCAAGAGCACCAGGAATCCAGAATGAGAGAATATAACATGTACTTTCCTCACCGTGGACAGCACAGTACTGGTGTAGGATTTTTACTTTCCCCAGGACTTGGCCCCTGTTACAGGGTGCATGTTTTCACTTAATAGAACACAAACTACACAACAACTAAGCTGGTTCTTGGAGCCCTGCTAAAAATTCCCCACACAGTTGGCTGGGTGGGTTTTAAAACTCTGCCCTATTCTTAGAAGTGTGTATCTGCAGCAGCTGGAAAATGCCAGGTTGCAAGCAACACATTCCACAATGTGTTCAAGGCACCAATCCTAAGTATTTCAGATTCTTTGTGGGTTTATTTATTTCAGTTTACATTTTAAAAACCCAACAAAACAAAACAAAAATCCCACAAGATAAACAGTCTAGGCACCCAAACACATTCTCTTCAGAATCTCACTTTTAGTATCACCACAGTAATTACACTTAAGCGATTCATCAAAGTGTGATTTTTAAATGTGACACAACAGGGCTTGTTTAAGGTGCTTCAGAAAGTCTCCCACATCCAGAGTTTCATAAAACATTTCCAAAATATATGAGGCCAAGAATTGACAAGTGTCTGGGAACATGAAAAAGATTGCAAAAAACATGCTTATCTGATTAAAAAATAATCAGTAGACTTTAACAAAGTTCACTGTGTCATTTTAGAAAACAGGGGCAAGATGATCCATAGGTAGCACAATAATGTGTATAGCTGAGTTCCACTGTGCACATAAAGATACACATCTCCCATAGAAGAGATGCCTGAGCCTATGCTGTATTCTAAAACCTCTCAGTAATACTGAAAGGTATCTAAGCAGCAGATGTATTATAAAATAAGACTAAAATAGTCAGTGTATTAAAAACAATTGAAGATAATGACCAGTAGCTGTTTCTTTAGTTTGACTTTAACGACTTAATATATTCATAGTTATGAATAGCAACAGGAAGGGAGTTGTACCAACAGAAACATAAGCGTTCAAGGCTTTTCCTCCTAGAGATTCAGGGGGTGCGTCTAATCAAACAAGTAAAGGAGATGGAATTCAGCTTCATAAAACTATATAAGACTGAGATATTTGGATATTGTTTTTAATGCTTCAGTGAGAGGACCCAAGAAATTCATTATAAGACCTGCCTAATAGGGCATTATGTCTCCAAAATTGGCCTTCAAGGCAAAATTCAATCCCTTCTGAGAGCTGGCAGATGTTTTGTTATGAACTTCCTCAAACATCCTAAAATGTACACATTTTTTTAAAGTTACAAATTTATAATTTGATAGAGGGAAAAGAGCCTTTTCTTAGATGTTCAATTTTCTATTTATTTTTGGCTTATTTTTTTGCTTTTAAAATGCAGAATCGTGGTTCTAGCTGGAGAAAAGACAGGCTGCCTCAACCAACTGAGGCATCCCCAATACCAGACCTTTGGGTCAACTGACAGAACAGCTACAGTAAACATTTTCAATGAGGCCTTCAATGAAATTTATCTCCTCTCCTTTCCTGCTGTCAGAGATTTAAGGCTACATGCAAATAAATGCATCGTGGCAGCACATTTGCTCACTGCAAGCATACAAAACTCTCTTTGATACAGAGTCCAAAAAACACCTTTTTCCTGTTTCACACACAGTTACCAAAGGCAACTCATCACAAAGCAAAATGACCACAGTAGTTAAGATGCACAAAATGTTGATTCATGAACTCAGTTACCACTCTTTCCAGAAAGTACGGGCTATGTTTTCAGATGATAACAATCTGATCAACTCCATTCGCTTCAAACTCCCTTTTAGAAAAAAGTGAAAGCTTCTTTCTTGCTCCTTACCTATAATGGGGTGTTTCTTCTCAGAGGCAATTGTTTGTTACTACAATAGCCTGTCTCTCACTCTACATGTATTTCCTTAGGTTAATGATGTGTTTCAAAAAAATCCGAGTGCAGTGAGGAAGAGTAGAACTGGGAATGGTTTTGTACATAGAATGTGGCCAGGAAGAGCTGCTGTGGCTCTGAAGTGACAGCATTCCCATATTCCAGTGGTCAGCCATGCTCCAGAAATGGACAACACAAATTGTATTTTCAGACATAAAAGTGCCTCTGCCGTCCTACTTCTAGATTTCAGTTCAGGATATTTCATTCTTCTAAATTCCAACCCAATTTTCTATAATTCAAAATGCAACTCTTTCACCTTGTGCTTTGAATTTTCATTATTACTGCTACATTAGGTACGCAGTGCAAAATGGAAATGAACAAAGGAATAAGTGAAGCCAAAAAATCCAACCTGTATGACTCATCATATGATACAAAAACATTTTCTGCATAACTCAGAGAATGTATTCTACCAAAAGAAAACTATACTCTTCCCCCCCTTAAAGTTGCAGATTAGGTACATGGTTTCCTCTGGATATATTTTTGTCAGGCAAGTTCTGAAAAACCTTGTTCCAAGGCTCCTGTGGACTGAAAACGCAACTGTTTGGATTCACTGATCTAACCTTTATTCTATGGATACTCCTATTGGTGAAGCAGGCTTAAGGGGCAGACAAAATGACAGCTGGTCCATTTCTTCTCTTACACATAAATCCCATTTAGAATAGGATTAAGATAACTGGAAAACAACCTATTGATTGAACAATAAATCCTGCCTAGCAAGGGGTTATATATATATAATTTAAGCAACTTCAAAAGTTTAAAGTGGCTTTCAAATACTCTCTTAATAATGGTAACTTAAAAAGGAAAACAACATTTTAGAAACCTTAAGATTACATCAATTTACAGGTTTAAATTAGGGAAAGACATGTTAAATACTCTTCTGGTCTGTAACTATGTAGCATCCAAAAGTAGGGAGGTTTAAAATATTTAAATAATTTTCAAGCATAAATTTAGGGAAATATTTTAGATCATAAAAATTCAAAGCAATGCAATCCTATTGATTTTAATTTGATCTTGAAATATAGATATCGTTCTTCCACCCATTGAGAATAGATCCCATTTATATCAGACTACAGACTCTGGCCCAAAACAGACTTGCTTATTTCTGATGTAAACATTTGCTGCTTGAAATATTTTTAAACATTCTGATGTCCACATATGCACTTAAATTTTAAGACAAACTTCACAGAAGATAAAGATGAAATAAGTCGGTGGGGAGGAGAGGTTCAAAATATGATAAGGCAGGCTATAATAACTTTCAAAAGCTTAGACAAAAAGACTGTCTCTCTCTATTGGTTTCTGCAGCAAGAATATATTTAATTCCATGTGGTGTTTGAATTTATTCTCAAATCCATAAACCAAACTCATTTAAATTTCCATGCAATCTGTCTCTTGATATACCTCAATGTACTTGCCTTTGAACTTCACATTTGCTTTTATGTGGTAATTCTTTTAATTTCAGGTGCTGACCAAATGAGTTATATATTAATATCTGAAAAATAGAAATAAAATCTTCACTGGAAAATAAAACATGGGGTCTCTGCAAGTCTGAACAAAACCTTGAGGTGGATCACAGTATAAACAAAACATTAAAGCATGCTTAATCCCAGTGCAGAGGGAGATGGTCTGCTCATGTATATGGATGAGTGATGACATGCTAGAAAGGTGGAAATTGAAATTAAATATCGACCTCTATTGAATTATAAGGCTGCAACTTCACCATGAAGTGTGCAATTCTGGAACATCTTAGAATTTGCCAGTAATGAGCCTGATTTGCCACCAAGATTCAGGTCACTGTACTGACATGTAAAATAAAACCCCTCAGCAAATCCTGCTGAGTTTAGTCATCCAATGAATTAGCCGGTACAAACCCAAACGTGCTGACTGGCTCTCCTGCTGGTGTCCTCACAAAGACTTGAGTCACACGACACTGAATGTAACAAAGGGATTCCAGATTCACATTACATCTTTATGCCATTTGATTTGCTTAGAATTTTTTCCACGACTGGATTTTCCTAAGGCAGTTCCACTTGTTCTGCAAGTTTCCTAGATTGATTTTGGACGGCTGACGCTCACTCAGGTAAATGGAAAGGTCAAAACGTACGCCATCCCTTGCAGCACAGAATGCTGTTTTCAGCACAAGTCCACAGCATATCAGCTGAATGGAAATCCAGCATAAGAGCCAGTGACATTTTACACTCATCTTGGTAACACTGAATGATGAGCCTGAAATCCTTACTTAGACAAAGCTTTCCCTGAGTCCCAGATAGCTGACCAGTAATTGCACAGATTAACACTTGCATTCAATGACAGACATGACTGCTTAGAGTTTATCTTACTTCAGTTTAGCAGTTCTAAAACATTCTTCCAGCTATGAATACAGCTTTTCTAGTAATTTCATCTGGGAAAATAAATTAAAACTGCCATCTCAAAAAACTCATGCCATCTACAGTGCTAATATCACAACATGTTAAAACATGCAGGTGAAATAAGTTTAATAAAAAATAGGGATACTTAATAAGTTTAAATATCTGTTTAACACCAGAAACATAGAGAAAGAGGAGAATGAGAAATAGGAAAACAAAAGTTTACTTCTACCATGGTCCTGTAAGATTCTGTTCTGGGCATTTAATAGTTAAAGAAGCAATGGCACGCTAACCGAGCACATTAAAACAAAGAGTTGGCAGCTTCTGAAGGAAAAGGGCTTGTGCTCCACTGTTCTAACTTGTCAGTCAGCTCATGCCAGCACTCTCCTTGACTGCCTCTTCCCCACACCCTCATTACATGTGTCTGTCTGGACTCATCTGCTCATCTGTTCAGTGACTCTTCTGAGAAGTCAAAAATTCTGCCTTCTCTCTCTGGAATTGGATCAAATCACCTCAGCTTTTTTTGTAGCCCCACCAGGAGGCTTTTTGCTTATGATCTGATTCTATTTGCCTTCACTACTTGTCTGTTTTTGATTTGTAGAATGGAGGAAGCCGAATTGCTGAAAGAAAGATTCCAGGCCATAACAGTAAGTACTTACAGTTATAAATCGTTGTTAGGAAAAAAAAAAAAAAAGGGCTTAGAAGCAGTATTGTGTTAATGAGCTGCTGTGTGTTTGCTGAATAATGATTTATCCCAGGACAGAAAGAGACTTTATGTCTGCTTGAAATTGTTACTTTTAAATTCTGGTTTATAGGCTATTGCTTTAAGATGACTAAGTTGCCTGTAGTGACTTTATTATGAGTTGTATTGCACTTTCAAATTAAATTCGAAGCAGTGAAAGTATGTGTGCAAATCACTACTGGACAGTCTAAAATACACAGTACTGTCATCATACCAAATGTTTGCCTGAAGGTCAAAAGGTAGCTAGAGAATTCCAGAACAAATCAATTTTTCCTTTTCACAACATGACTGAGAGATTAAAGATTTTTGGTTTGCACTATGGAATTAAATTTAATTTCTGAATTATTGATGATCTATTATAAGTATTGCTGTCTGAAAAGTAAAACGCTTGGATTAAGCAAATTCCTACCTGTCAGTTTTCAGAGGGAAGACTCACTGAAGTTTATGCAGAAGACATTAGAAAGCATTCCCAGTTTCTCTTCTAAAGGGAAACCTGAGTCAATAGATTTATACTTTGTAAAAGGAACTACTGAGCTATTTTTAAAGTAATATAACCTAATGTAACAAAAACTGGCTGAAGCCAAATTCTCCTCTGATTTCATCTCCGCTGAAACTTAGTTAAGGAAGAATTAAACTGGAACAAAATTCAGTCCTTTGGGCTGAAAGGAAACCTCCAGAAGGATCACTCACTCCCTCAGGCATTTGGTTAAAAACAAATAATGGAAACAAAGGTATTTTTCACACTCTTAACATGATAGATGTGAAACAAACAGTCCTGGCAGAATAAACTGTGGGCAGAGTTAAAAAATACCTCATTGGAATGAAAATACATGTGAGAAGGCTAGCTGGAAATCTACAGGAGTCTAACAGGTTGTGTTTTAATCTGGTTCAGTTTTAATTGCGGCACTCGAAAAAAGCCAACATATCCATTGATCATATTTACTTGAGACCTGACGCAAGCCTACAATAGGGTAATTTGAAATGTTTTAGAGGGTTTAGAGTACTTTGGCTTGTTTAACTGTAACAGTGTTTGAATCAGGGTTATAACCTGGACTTTGTCTCTAGCCTATGGGCTCAAAAGATAACAACTGTTTTGGCACTCCAGAGAAGTCCAGGCCTTGCAATTTTTTAGATTCCCTGGGATCCAAGAGAAGGAATGGGGCAGCATGCTTACCTGTTGAGGAGTCCTAGAACATACCAGGGTTAGTGTCCTCCAGCTGCAGCTTTGCCTCCAGATGAATAATGGAAAAGTACTTTTTAAAGAAATTGGGGCAGCTTCCAGTGTCTTGCATTACAAGAACTAGAAAATCATATTTAGGCCATAACTTCATTTATTACCCTCACTGTGTAAAGAAACTACTCACTCTCTATTTTAATCTATTGATATTTCGTTGAAACACTCGATATATTTGTTATAATGGACTGCAGAAATGAAGCAGCCCATATAATGTGAGATTATCATCCGTCTTAGGAATCTGCAGTATGAGTTATCTAAGTAAACAGCACATTACAGTCACAATTGCAGGCTACTCAGTGGCTCTGGGAAGGTTTGTCTCAAGTAACGTGCCTGGGAATTTCAGGTGCTACCTACCAGGTGTTTACTGTAAAGCATCTAACAGAGGAAAGCAAGGGGCACTCAGAGCAATATCCAACTGCACCTGCACTAAATCTGATTGGGTTTTGTTATTAAATGCCTGGCTCCTTGACAGCATCTGGCTCTCACAGAGCCAGTAGCTGCTTTCAAAGTCTTTTTCAGATCTTCTCTATGTAGCAAATAAAAAATGAAAGCATTATTGTTGTTATATATTTTGATGCTCAGATGGCTCTGAAAAGAAAATTTTTTCATTGTTATGGAGCTTCCACAAACCAGTGATGTAATTAGAATGTAAAAAGTAAAAAAATCAAATGCATCCATTTTATTACTGAGATTGTAATATTTTAAAATATGTAAGCTTTAAGTTTTTAATGTTTAATGGTTTTCAATGTTTTAAATCTCTGGTAAATTACATGTAAAGAAAAATATATTAGCTAAAACATTAGCCACTCCATTGACTGACAGTATGTGGCATTTGCCATGGGACCAAGACCACCAACACCAGCATCACTGTAGAACACTGACACACAAACTAATGGACTTGGCACACAGGATATTTCACAAGGCACTGCTCTCTGGATGTGTTTCCCTTTCTTTCAGACAGATCAGTTTTACAATGTAATTCCTTTCTACTCTCGAAAGTTAGGAAAGATTCCCACCTGTTACAGTAGGAGTGGAAATTAGGACCAAGGCTCAAGTCTCACCTTGCATTGATGCACAACAGAAAGGAACAGCTGAAGGTGTTCTCTCATAAAAAGCAAATCCTGATCACAATAACAAGAGCATAGTAAGAGAGAATGGAAGGTCTTCTGCCAGGAACATGATTATCCACAGGGGCAGAGCATGAAATTTGGTAGAAACATGGATCCCTTAGCTATTCAGGAAAAGCCTTGTAAAGCAAGACATGACAAGCAGACAAAGCATGGCAGAATACACTGTAAAAAGTGTTCTAACAGGTTTTAAAAGTTATTCTGGCACACAAGGCTCAGATAGATTCCTCATACTTCTTAGTTTCTGGCATTAGACTAGAATATATAGAGATATAGACTAGCTATAGAAAAGACAACCTATTTCAACCTTTTTAATGTGGATAACTGTATAATAGATATTTAATACCAACCAGTGAAATTAAAACATGCTAGAATACCAAAGGATACAAGTAGAAAACTTACTGAGAAAAAATATTGGATGTAAAAGAAACACAGACTTCTAAAAAAAAGAAATGGGAAAAATATCACTACTAAATAAGTTCCTTATTGCACAGTTAGTTTAAAATGCAGTCATTTATGCCTTTACATTCTGATTTCTTTCTGCACCGTAGTTTATGTATAAATTCTCATTTCAGACTCCCAAACTCTTGTTACATCTCCACTGGCAGAAAAAGAATATTTAAATTAACTTAAAATATTTTTGATAGTGTAAACCAAGTAAAAGCTCATTCTCTGGCAAAGAATCTTATCCAGAACATTAGTAAAGAGAAAAAGATGTTTCTTAAAAATTGTAGCAATCTGTAAACACAAGCTCTTGTCACACTATGCTCACCTTATGATGGGTTAGTTAAAGGCCATTTGTTCAATGAGATCAGGAATATTTCCTAAGGAAGGAAAGGTGTGAAGATCAGGACCAGATGCTGTCTTCATAATCAGGACGGCCTGAATAAAATCCAGCATAGCAACTCTTAGATAAAGTCTCTAACAAGGGACACTGCAGAAAAATTACATACTGTAGTGATCCTAAATCAGTAACCTTGTTAACTCTAGTAAAGAGCATGGGCAAAACTCAAAACCACTACAGAGATGAAGGTAGCACTTATAATGAGCAAGATCCCCACCTGTTCTGTGTGGTGTATTAAACTGTCAGACTAACACTATCAAGTTAAAATTGTAAAGTACAGATAGTATTTATAGGTAACTATTGCACTTTGCAGACTGTGAGAGGAGCTCAGGGACACTTATTGCCTCCTAAATCCCAGCACACTATGAGTAAGTCTTGGCCTGCTGTAGTCCTGCCCTCCATCTCCACAAGGCCAGGTGGTTTCTTCTACTTCCCATCCTTCAAAAAAGTGTCCTTAGAGCCTGCAGCCATGCTGCTAATTACTAATTTCCAGTAACAGTGAAGTGATTCAGCCAAACACACCATGCCTCTTCCTGTTTCCAAATCACAGATCCTAGGGAAATGGTGGAGAACAACTCCCAGCCCTATGTCCAGCACTTCCTTACTGACTTGCTACACTGCACACAGCTGGTTCCTCAGGTGGACTGGAAGGGCAAGCCTCTTCCTATGTTTGTGAAGAACTTAACTCCTTCCAAAATCATACTTGTCTGAAAACAGACTGTTAAAAACAACAACCAAAAAAACCTATCAATTTTTAACAGAACTCAGCTGTTCTAATTGAAAGGAAAGAGGCATCAGCCTCCAGGCAAACACTTTGGCACAGAACAGAAGACTCCATTTACTTCCCTAAAACATATCAAGAAACAAATGAAAAACATGCTGTGCCAAATAACAGAATTTTATAGCATTAAGGCTGGCCAAGAGAATAGCCTCTTAATACACCTTATAAAAGTTAGTTTCATTTGGCATGATTTCATTCCCACTGGCTGCTGAGGACACAAAGTAGTAAATCAGTGTTTGGCCTCATACACAGGAGCCATGTGACAGTGCTACCCAAAGACACAAGAGGCTCACATGTTGCCAGCATTCAGACACTGTTCACCCATTTCCTTTTTTCTATAATCTGTAACACAAAGGATGAAGGTGGCACTATGGTAGATCAGCAGTACTTGAGGTTTTTCCTTCTAAAGTTCAGCAGTCATGAAAACAGCCTTTGCACAGGCAAAAATTTTGTTTTCTAGAACTAAGGTAACAACATATATAAAGTATATTACATTTCTCTGTGTTCATCTTTACCATTATCTCACTAACAAAATGAATGTCTAAGCCTTTGTTTATTCCTGTTTATTTCAGCTATTAGCCACAGGACACACAAACTCAGTGCTGGATTCACCGACAGCCCATTTCACTTAGTGATGTATCACAGGTGCACAGTGTAGACCATGCAGACTCTTTCCTCTCCTAAACCATGTGTGGGCTGCCTTAGGAATTTTGGTCAGGACCCACTTTCAGTCTCACTCTGCATGTACAATTCTGCTTAAATGTACTTTCTTCCTGTTTTCTTCCCCTACCCTTCCCAAAAGTAAATAATTTTTATTTGGTATCACCCTTCCTTTGTGGTCATTAACATGTTTAAATGTACTTTGGAGAAAGAGCAGTGGAAACCATACCTGCATAGGACACAAATTGTTGCTGCAAAGAATTATGCACTGCCTAAGCATCACATAAGCTTTAAAGTAAGGCTTTATTTGCATGGATTGATTTCACTCTACTGAACAACACTTAAACGATGTTTTTATTAAAAATTAATTTCTTTTTAAAATTTTTTATTTTTCTCTTAATTTGTAGGACAAGAGAAAACTGCAAGAAGAAATTACACAGAAACGTCTAAAAGTGGAAGAGGAAAAAATGAAACACCAACATTTAAAGGTAAGTAAAGTGTTGGACTTATGTAACTAAAGATAGCCTCAAGTCATACAACATAAATACAGGTTTGGGATTTTGGAATGCAAATCTTCATGCATTTAAGTTATGCTTTTACTGTCAAATTTTCACAGCTTTTTGGAGTCTTTCCAGGACTCCATTTAACTTTAATAAGCATCATCCTTTGAAAAAAATTACACTCCAGAGCTAATGTTATTTGATCACTTTCATGGCATAAAATGAGATCATACCCAGGAATAACTCACAGATGAAAACTAAGCCTCACATTTCAGACTGGGTGTGTTCGCTCCCTAATCCCACTACAGCAACCTTACTTGGTACAGCATGCAGCACAATCATGAGTTCTAATTTTTTTTGGCTCTAGGCTTTTGTCAGTTTTTTTTAATGACTCTTTAGTAAAGCAATCTTCTTTCTTTATATATTAAAAAAAATTGCTGCAAATATTTCCCTCAAATATGACCTGGTAAACTCAGGATTACAAAATCCAAATTACTAAGAAACTAGAGTCTCTGTAGAGACTTGAAATAGCAGTGATTTCTACCCAACACCACTATCTTTTGAATGTCTATTGCAACTTGGCAGTGCATGTCATTTAGGGAGATGAGACAAAGCCTGTGCTTCCAGAAACACACAAGGCTTTGTATTTTACATACTCTTGTCATTATGTGAGCAGATAAAGAGTTTCAAGAAAGATTTGTTGACTCTTATACTGGGAGCATGGCACGTCTCCTTGAGCAAATGTGAGAGAAGCATATTTAAAACAGACTCCTCTTCAAAACAGACACCAGTTTCTGGGTTTCATACACCCTCTTCTTTTGTGTCAAGCCAAAAAAGTGAGAAGCTGTGATAGAGGTCACTGCGCCAGGCGAGCCAACACAAAAGTTACCCATGTTCAGGTTTTAATGGAAGGAAGTTACTCCAAGGACAGGCTTGACCAATTGTGTAACATCTTGTCTAAAAGAAAGAGGAATACCTTTTCCAAGTCCTGTAACTATTGAGAGACAAACCTGTGACTGTCTTCCTCCACCTTAGTACCTGGTTACACAGAGTGCTGAAAGTTATGTTCCAAGTTTCCATATGAATAAATCCAGAATGACTCTTTTGCCCTTGCTTACAGAAGGATAAACTGATCTGTTCTCGACAATCAGCTAATCCTCACTACTGCTGTGTGCAGACAGAGCCCTAGGGCAGTTTCCTTACAGATTTACTACATGTTTGCAGCTAAAATTCATAGTTATATAGTTGATTTTTAAAAGTTAAGACAACAAAAACCCACCTTGCTTTTATTCTGAAGAAGTTTTATGGAGTTGTTACCGAGGCTAAAACACTCCTGGAAAAATACTACTGAAATAGTTTTCCTTTGGAAGAGAACAGAGGATGGGATTTCTTTGCCTGTTCTATGAAAAATCATACAGATATCATACAACAAGGCTTTTCAACTAGAATCAGGCATATTGCATATACAAGGCAAATCAAAGACGTATAGAGAAAACTTCACTTGGCAAAGAAGGATTAAGCATACATTTAAATATTTATATTTATGTGGTGTATAAATACGTACATATCACTAGCTATTTGGAACACCCAAAATGCAGACGACTTTTTACAACTCAGTAATAAGAAAGACACCTAATATCAAATGCAACATTACTACATGAACATCCTCTGCTTGATGCCCTAGAAGCTTTGTCCTTTAGTGAACACATGCTCCAGACTAATTCAGGGATTTCAATGGAGCCAAACAACAAAAGGATCTAGTGCATCAATTACTTTAAAACATATTTAGACCTTTAAAACATTTAGACACTTCAGGAAATTTCATTGACATAATTTCCCTAGCGAGTCAGGTTGTTTTCACTCATTCATTTCACATAGTGAAATCTAGAGCTCCGTGACCTATTGAATGTAACTCACACCTGTCCCGTAGGAAACTATTGCAGGTTAGTAAATCTCACTGTCATATGGATGTTCCTGTTAGCTGGATATCACTATCCTGTTCCTCATTTTGTCCTTTACTTCTATTTATAACCCTTACCAACTGATGCACACGTACTTTCCAAGAGCTTTTATAGTTTAGCTTACTAAGTTTCTGGCTTCTGACATGCCTGAACTCCCTTAGTGCTACCTTGGAGGTGCTAATCACACCCCTTATGTTAGTAGTCAACTACTCTGTTGCACTACATTTTCTGTGAAAAACTATGAAAACTATTTATACCTTCCCCTAAATGCCATAAAGTGAACTGCCATACCCCTAGGAGAGCAAGACCCACAAACTCAAAACAACCTTGCCTTGCAGTGAAGGATGAATCTTTCAGTGCTAGTCCAGCCTTAAGGATTACAGTGGAGTTGTACGTGGAGCACACATTGTAATTTATTCACAAAAGCTGCAGAATATTGTCACAGTACTCCTGATGTGACTATGAACTACACAAAAAAACCCAACCAAACAAACAAAACACCAAAACCACACAAAAATCCAAACAAAAAGTGATTACTTTCCAGCACTCCGGCCATTCTCAGGGTCTTATCACATCACAGTGTATATGTATCCCTTTCCCTTAACATACTGAGCCTAATGCAAAATGAAAGTGCTTTTATGTTAGTGCTATAACACATGCACAACCTAGCACTGAGCTAGAGACATTTCAATGTGGAAGGAAACACAAGACAGCAGAAAGAAACTGGCAGCCCTTAAGCAGCTGCTGCTGTACTGGCTTTTGTCACTGCCTGGATGGAGTGGACCTGAAACCTCTCTTAGTCAAAGGCTATTTCCAAATACACAATGCATCATTCTTTTTAAAATGGCTAATTAAATGAAAAAGGTTACATGGCATTTAGTTGGGAACAGCAGCAAACTACTCTAGAAAAATGCAAGAAAAATACTATTGTGTTATGGTTGTATTTAGGGAGTTTGTTTTCTTGGGCCTAATCCTATACATACACAAAGCTTTTGTTGATTTCAATAGATGTTATCATTTTCTGAGGTCTACAGTGCCAGCCCTGCTGTAAGTCTTACAAAGAATTATAGATTTATTTTTGGAGGAATCAATGCTAGACTAATCCAGTTCCATCCAGGATCAAAATCTCACTTTCTAGGAGCCCTACTTATCATTAAAATCTAAACAACCTGAATAAAAGGGAATTAATAACTATGTTCCCTCCAGCTTGAGAACACAGTATTTTGTGGTTAATAGGAGTTGTGCCAACACCAGGCTACATGCATCTACCAGATCACATAAAGCTGTTCTATTAAAATCTGCATTTATTTAATTAGAGCCTGAGACAACTACCAGGAAGTGCTGCCAAGTGATACTACAGAGAGAGTCAAGGCTCAGGATATGAGTCTGGAGCAGCCCTTATTTCCCACAGATTTCCTATGATCCAGTGTTGAGAGGGAGAATATACTTTCCTGCAGGACTAAGGCAACTGCAAACAAAAATGTTATACCCCACAGGCTAAAACAAAAAAATACATAAAAAAAAAGAAAAAGCACCACGAAGTGCCACAGACTTCCCAACAAGCCTGTTCTAGACATACTTTCTATGACATCATATATGTCACACATCAAACAAGTGGAAAACTGCTTTTAAATGCAATTGGGTCCTACACACACACACTCCTCTGCCAGTTGGGCCTCAGGTAAAGCACACAATAAACAAAAAAGTGTAGGCAGCAACAGTTTAAGTGACAACACAGGATGCAGGCAGGGATTCCAACAGCTGTTGCAAGCAGCACTGAGGTTAATGCAGCCTTTTCAGCAGTGCTGGCACAGCTCTGCTTCAAAGCAGCAGCAGTCACGATTCAATTTAATGAGGTTGCCTTATGCCAGATAAAGCACAAGAATGTGTATCAAGACAAACACAGTAAATGGTTGGACACCCTAACTTTTAGGGTTCGCTTACTTGACTATTTTCCCCCACCAGAAAAAGGCCTTGCGAGAAAAATGGCTCTTGGATGGCCTAAGCTCTATGACTCCAAAAGAGCAAGAAGAAATGCAAAAGCAGAATCAGGAGGACCAACAACGGACTCATGAGCTGGAACAAGACATTTTCAGGTAGGGTAGTGCCCATGCACTTGTGTCTGGGGCACTTAAAAGTCCTGTCTTATTTTGTAAAAGATTAAAATGTCAGTGCTAAACATTTGCAGTTTATACAGTGTAAAGCAAACTTTGTTACATTTTCTAGTCAGCTAGAATTTTGAAATACACAATGCAAGCTTCCATACTGTGAATTTTATCAAACTGTACAATTAATACATTGCAGAGCATTTGTTTCTTTAATTCCAGATATCCCTTTCATGCTGTATTCAATAGATGTAAGCCACAATATATGGGTTTTGCTCTGAGATAGCAATTGTTGAATCAGAACTTAAAAATAACAGTAAGTAGGTTTAAAAGTTCTTCAGTTTCACTTTAACACCTGACTTTCACCATAACACAGCACTTCAGAACAGGACAGGCTGCTTAGCCCTATTAGTATCACTTGCCTTATTTTCACTTTTCTGTGCTGTTTTGTACTCAGTTTATTGCCAGAAGTCTGCTATAGCAAAGGTTTTTTTCTACCTTTTATTAGAGATGTTCCTACAAATCTCATTGCCTAGTGCCTCCCTGTAACATTAAACTGCAGAGACCGTCTCAGAGTTAACTCCTATTTTACAATGGACATGATTACAGGTGCTTATTAGTATCCCTTGGCCCTTCCCAAATACCACAAGGCTGTGTACACAATCAGCTCCTTCCCTGCATCCAGGCATACTGATTGGTGCTACCCCTTGGCATCCACAGAAAAGATCAAACGTTCCTGCTCCTTTAGATTCCAGAAAGTTTCATCACCCTTTTTTGGGGTTTCTTTCTCTATTTCAGCTCAATAACATTTCCCTCCATACTTTTCTTCCACTGTCCTCCTACACACACTTTCGGCAGAGAAAGAAAAATGAAAGGAAAATCAATTTAATCGATTTTAGAATTCCTTTCCCATGTAGATGGGATGCAGGGAGGACAGATTTGATGTGCTGGTTTTGGTTTGTGATTTGTTTTTCTGTTCTTCGACTTATTTCATTTGGGGGTTTGTGGTCTGTTTTGTTTTGGTGTTTGTAGGGGTTTTTTGTTTTTTGTTTTGTTAGTGTTGTTTGAGGTTTTTCAAAATTTCTATTTTTATGCCTGCTTTTAGCAGAAATGTAGGTAGGCATGAATTCTTTTTCTACGTAATTCCAGATTCAGTTAATTACAAGTAATGTTTGCATATGAAGATGGCTGATCATGTGACCATAAACCAGCAATTTAAATGCTAATGAAAATTAATTAAGTTTACTTGCAACTGTAAGAACTACAGTGGAAAAAGAAATGTTTGCTTGTAGTTTCTGGGCTTTCTCCTCTTATTAAAAATATTCTCCTTTTTCCAAAAATACTAGGTTATTTGTTTTACTACACTTGCTCTTTAATGAAACTTGTAAACAGTTATTCTTATTTTTTTCATGGCAAACTAAGCATTTTTACAGCTATTTGTTGTTAATACCAGTGTTACCAACTAATTTTCCCTGTCTGTGACCTTTTCCTAGGACGTTTAAAGAAATTGCTTCCTCCTTAAAATGATTCCTATTTCTTAACATACATCTGAAATTATGATTAATTAACAAAGAAAGTATAACACAAAATGAGGTGCTGTCTTCATACTTACAATAACAACTTCACAGGTGTAACCCAACCTAGAAATGAAAATCAGAACAGAAAAGCTCCCTGTTACATTCCTGAGCCAACCCGAGTTAAGAGACTTAATTCACCATTGCTGAAGTTCTAAAGACAGTTTCGATGTTTGCAAGGCCTTGATGTCAAAAGAAATATTTTAATTACCAAGATATTTATTCCCATTAGCGAACAACACATCACCTTAGTCTTTGGCAGGTTTTATCTTCCTGATATACAGAGGACTCTGACCTGGGACCTCTGTTTGGAAATATTCTTTACTTGGGTATCAAACCTTCAGCTAGTAACACTCATTCTTGATGGAATTAGTTGCTAAACAACACACTTAAAAATGCAAAACAACTAAGGTCTACACAATTGTTTGTAATATGATATGTGAAGACAAAGGCTATACTGCAGAGCTGCCAAAGCATTTGACTCACCTCAGAACGTGTGAGGACTTGTTAAACTGCCTTTCCTCCTCCTCAGGAATTCTCCAGTGTCGTATCCTCCTATCTGCTTTTTATTCTTAAGGTCTTTTTGTTTTTTTCTGGGGTGGCAGTGGTGCCAATCCCAGCAGACCAGCTGGTGGCCAGCAGCAGCCAGGTAAACCCCATAGATTTGTTTAATTCAGCTACTCCTTTGGCAGAGAAACCTTCCATTTAGTGTCTTGGCTTCTAAGGTTTCTTCTTTCATCCATACCTCGATACTACTTATTTCCCCCTCTCAGATAACAAGCACTACTCAAAGAGAGAAGGAAACTATTCACAAGGATTGATTTAATACAGTAGCTACATCATACTTCCATTTCTTTGCAAAAAGCAGAAGCACAGTCAAAAAGATACTTTCTTGTAATTGCTACTGTAGCTGCTAGACCCTTTCAAGACAAATACAAACTGTGATGTAACATCATAAAAGTATCACTGATTTAGAAGTTTCTAAAGCTTTAAATACACCAGAAAGATCCTGGCCTAACTTTTCAACTGCATGAAGTCGATTTCTTTGAACTATATGAATTGCATCTTTTAAAAGTCTTCTTTCCACAAATTCCAGTGTGCACACAAAAATCCTCTGAAAATGAACCATAAAATCTGTGTCTATATGCAAGTATGAGTGCAAGAGAGATGTGTAAGGTCTAGATAGAATCCCATTACATGGGTATGAGAATTTTTCTCAAACCCCACTGAGCACTGAATCAGTTCTCTTTATTACCACAGGGAGTGGGTGTTGGTATGGGTGTGAGACCTTACATAAACTTTAATACTTTTCTTGATCACCAAAGTAAATGTGTGGCATTTATAATTTGATTTATTTAGAGTTGTGTTTTCTTTCTTCCCATCCCCACCCCCCACTTTTTTTTTAAAGATTTTTCCTCCTCTTCTTTCACCTGTGTGTCTAGGAACATTTAGAACCAAGACTGAAACAAACAGATCAGTTAGTGATTTTTCAGTTCATTATGCTTCTGTGCATTTTTAATTATTAGTTTTTACATTATGATAATATTACAACCAAGTCTCATCTAAAATTACATCTCAATATATTAAACAAAGACTGTTTTGTAAGAAATGCAGAAATACAGCACACTGTCATTACATTATTTTATAGATGTCCAGGTATATTCATCCCCCTCATTATAAAATTTTTAAGTTTTAGCACTGTAATCAGTACCTTTGATCAGGGTTCTCAGGCCATCTTGCAGAACTCAGGTCTGAAGTGCTGGCAGTTTTAAAATATTATTTTTAGCTTTTACTTTCATCCTGAATTTTTTTTATTCACATCTCAGTTCTGGGGTCTGTGATACAAAAAAAAGAGGATGTTCTCACTAACAGATAAGTCTACGTAGTAGTTTATTAGTGTAACTCCACATATCTGAGCTTATACAGGGCACGAGCCATGTTAATTCAGATTCATCAGTCAGAGAAGGAAATAAACAATGCTTATCTGCTGGCTGGCATTCAGCTTTTCTGGTCTGATTACTTTAAAGAGATGACAGACTTTTAATATTAACGTTGACTGTGGTGTCATATTGGGAATCCTGCCGCATAGTAAAGAATAAGTCTACAAGACATTTTTTCCCCTCAGGGTTATAGGCCAACATTTCCATTACCCTGTTTGTAACTTTGTCTCAGATCATCTAGTCCTAACTGTTCTGACTGATCTCAGCCACTAGTGGCATCAGTTGCCACTGCCTCAAGTCTGCAGTCATTGATTTCAGATATGGATTCAAAGCAATGAAAAGCAAATTTCACTCAAATACGGAAGGTTTTGAAATTTGCTGGGGGCTTGGGCGTTTTGTTGGGGTGGGGTTTTTTGGTTTTTTTTTTTAAGTTAAAAGAAATTCTTTTAAAAAGAAAGGTAGATGAACCAGGAGACTAAAATTATATGGCACTCACCTACAGCATAAGACACTTTAGTTCAAGTCCTACTTTAGAGTTAAATCTAGAGTGGATTATAGATCTTCATGGCAAAGTGACTTCCCAACTGGTAGACTAAATAAATCAAGGGGTTTTTTCTAAAACCTAAAAATTATGTAGGTATGCAGAATGGAATCGTCTTGACTGGAAAGAATAAAAAAATAGCATGTGGGACACCTTAAGTCACTGCCTTAGCCAACACAGAAAATAATTTGACTAACAGACTTTACCTTAGAGGGGTGCCTTAAACCAGGATAACCAGGCTCAGCTTTCTTCCTCTGTCACAGAGATTCAATATTATATCCTGGACCTTTCTATCTAGAAGTGTTTATCATACATCTTAGTGCTAAGAAAATAAAAACTCTAATTAGGAAAAAGAACTTTTGACTGCTGATCCTCAATCTTCCTTTTACATAAAAATGGAGTTTTTTAAAAGAATATAATTAGTCTTTTACCCAAGACTTAGCTGGCAAAATAGTTCTGGTTTACACTGCTAAAATCTGACAGAGATAAGTCAGTTGCCAAATCTGCCCCTCTCTTAGAGAATATCCAGTTTGTATATTTGGTAGGCTTGTAACTGTCAATGACTGGGCACAATCAAGGCTCCTCCTATAATAAAAGACCTCTTAAAAACATTGTTCCTTAGTGCTGGAAATCACACTCAATTGCAATCTTAGAAAGTGAATGCTGTTAGCATCTGATGCAAAATGTATCACACCTATGTGAACTACCCAGTTTTCTCTTGCAAATTCTTTGGTAATACTTGTGAGGATATTGCTTGAGGAAACACTGCAAACTTGACCCTTCCCAGCTGCCTGTCCTCGGTGCACCCAACCAGTGAGCATTACTGACTGCAGTTATGCTGAGAAGTGCTTCACAGAAATGAGATTACAGCACTTTTCCCAGAGAATTAAGTACAAAAATGCCAATGAGTGACTAAGGACCCCCGAGTGTCTGTAAAATCCTTACAGTGTCAGAGAGGAGCCCTCAAAACTTCCTAGTATTTTTAAATCTGTGGCTACACAAGCTCTGGCCTAGACCAGCAGGAATGCTACAATAACACCATATGAGCATATCCTGCACTTTAAATCAAGAATTTTTTTCCCTGAAGAATCAACCTTCAGGCTATCAGTCAAGCACTCTTACACCTGTTTAATCATAGCAAAGAATTCTGAAATTCCAGAACCCACATTCACACATGTAGAGCCGTGGGCTGTCTTGGCATCTTGGATCCGAACACAGAGCGACACACCCTCAGAAAGCCCCTGCATGATCCCGGGTGTTTGTCAGGTCTCCAGTCGCAGTTCCATACAGACTGAAAAACACCATTTAGTCTCTTGAGCACCATCCTACTATGCAGATTTCTTACTTTTTAAAATCCACACAAAGTTATAACTTCTTAGAAGTAGCATGAAAGTATATTGCTATTGTTATTTCTAGCTATATTAATTTTCATACTAGAAAATTAGTTAAGAGCTGTTTTACCTACACATACTTGGAAATACTATTGTTTTACAAAAAACATGTGTTCTACCTCTCAGAAACATAAATGCAATTTGATTTCCATGGATAGAGATGGTTCTCCTGGAATTGTAGCTTCTAGTTATAGAATGACTAGAACTTTTCTCTACAGCAATCCTTCTGAATATGGTTTGGCTACGCATAATGAAATATATCATATGAGGTGATGTGTTCTAGCCCTTGAAGTACTACCAGGTACAGGAACATCCTTCTAGCTCTCTTAGAACAAAAGAATTTGCTTCTTTTCATCATATGTATCAGTACACACACCAAATTAAGAGACAAAGTCATTTTGGTTACTGTTTTCAAAGTCAGCTCAAGGAATCTATGGCAAATTCTGTTTGTTGGGGGTTTTTTGTTTGGTTTTGGTTTGGGTTTTTTAATAATGAAAATACTACTTCACACTTATTTCCCAATGCATGTAATATTATAAGCTGATCTCAAAGCAAAATTTTTCAGGGTTAAGTAAAGCCAGCCCTACTAATGTCCATCTTCACAATGTAGCAACTCTGCAGTGTTGTTCTCTGCCTGGTATTAAATCAAATGCAATTGTGATTGCAGACTAGAGAAGGAAATTGAAGCTCTGGAAAGACAGGAAATGGAAGTCTCAGCTAAGGAAGAAGCAATTTTAAAGAAACTTAAGTCTATTGAGAAAACAACAGAAGACATAATAAAGGTTAGTGCCAGATTATTCCAAAAACAGAATTTATTCATCATTACCATACCCAGGGATACGGGAACTAGCTGGATCCCATAAGTGGTCATGAACTTTTATCTAATGTGACAGCAGCCACAAGAAGGGTCAAGATGTTCTACTGTTTAAATGCCCAAATGTCTCCACTTGCTTGTTGATAGAGGTGGGGGAGCAACTCCTACCATTACTCATCTATAGCACACCTCCAAAAAATAGCTCCACCACTGACACCAACCAGCAACTTTGCATCTCAGACAGGGAGAGATGTAACAGATACAGATGTGGGTATATTCATACCCCTTCAGGTAATGTGCCCAGATACACTGCATCATGCTCTGCCCCAAGTTCCTGAGAGGTTATGATGAAAGACAACTTAATATTATCAGTCATTAGCCTTTGTCAAAAGGTCATTTTAATATTCTTAAATCATCTTAAATCAAAATACAGTGATGAAACTAAACTTCAGTTCTCCAGTTGTTCTTATGGAGACATGTACACACACCCTACACTCAGGTAAATAAGCAAAACTGCAAAGCCAAAAGTAGAACCCTTGAAAAATATTTGAAGTCAACCAGGTTGGGCCACAGTGGGAGGCTGGGTCACTTTGTATCACACTTTGTAATATCCTTCCCT
Source organism: Sakesphorus luctuosus (assembly GCA_013396695.1). Classification (NCBI taxonomy): domain Eukaryota; kingdom Metazoa; phylum Chordata; class Aves; order Passeriformes; family Thamnophilidae; genus Sakesphorus; species Sakesphorus luctuosus. The sequence continues at coordinate 31,350 of VWZD01007829.1, read as the reverse complement.
CCTCTGTGACTGGGAAACATATGGGCAAAAAAGACCACAGAAGTTTCATTTTCTGTGTTGCCATGCTCCAACTGAGCACATTTCTGTATGAAGCTGTGGGCACAAAAGGTTAAAAATATCAGGGAAACCTACTTACTGTGTAGTTAACATCTTAAAACTAATTATCACATTTTTAATGGTTCTTTTTCCCACCTAGTCTGTGAAGACTGAAAAAGCAGGATTTGAAAAAGGTATGTTTAGTTAAAAGAATATTTTTTAAAAGGTTCTTGTAGAAGTCAGTTAAAACATACTAATGCTTTGTGGATCCATGGATGTTCCTTACTCAGAGGCAGCAGACTACATCTATGCCAGCATACCTGACCTCCCCAAGCATTTCAAGCCTTCCACACTGAGAAGTACAGCACAGGCTGCCATGGAAGATGAAGAAAAAAGAAAAGGTACTGCTTACTAGTAACTCCAAAGGGTGTCAATATGTCCAAAAACTTCCTATAAATTGAATCTAATACACTTTAGTCAAAGAATAAACACCACAGATATGAGACACTGCTGTGTTATCAGTTAGGTCACCAAAACTGAGAGGTGAGACACTGGTGTTAGATATGTGCCACTGGGAGTAAGTCTTTATACCTTCTTTCCAGCACTTCATTCCTCTACCTAGCAGTGCATCCTCTCTTCGGATCATACATTTCATATTTTCTATCCACACTTAAAGCTATTGAGTAGCCAACAGTAGTCTGCTTATTTCCCAGCTACTACAAAGCCTCCCAACCCTTCGGAGTGCCCAGGACTCTCTTTAGGAACACAGCACACTGAGCTCTTTCAGCTGCTATTGCTCAGCACAACACTAGGGGCCAGGTTAAATCTTGATTCCTCAGTCTATCATGTAATGAAAACTGGCTCCTCAACAGTTGTGTATTTCTCACAGAATTAGATCCTAAATAAAGTATTTTTTTCCACAAGATGAAAGGCAACATTCAAAATACGAATCACATCTACTGGTTGTGTATGTGATAACATCATGTATTTGATAATTCATTCCGACAATCAACCATTCTCTATCACTGTCAGAACTCTCCTACCCTCCTTGCAGCTGCTGCATTATCAGTTTAAGCTCTTGTTTCTTTCAACAGCATTGTTTGCCATGGAAATTAAGGTTGAAAAAGACAAGAAAACAGGAGAAAACACAGTATTATCAACAATACCTCTTCCCTCAAAGGAGTTTAAAGAGACTGGAATTAAAGTCTACGATGATGGCAGGAAGTCAGTCTATGCAGTGTCTTCAAATGGCAGTACAACACAAAATGGCGTGGATGAACTTGCTCCTGTTGAAGTGGAGGACCTGCTACGGCAAGCAACTGAAAAAAATTCCCAGTCTCCCACAGAGTATCATGAGCCTGTGTTTGCAAACAAATTTTGCAGGCCAGTTACTCCTCAGAAAGACAAATTAGCCCCTGGACCAAAACTGGAAAACCCTGACAGAAGAGAGATAAATGGATTTAGCAATCAAACAAAACTCTCCTCCAAAACAGAGCCCTTTATGCAGCAAAATAAAGAAAATGGGCTTGACCTTCCAAAGGTAATACAGCCAACATCTCCTTCTCCAGTAATTTCCCATTCAGAGAAGAAAGTGCACACTAATACTGAGAACAGGATGATTCATAACGAAGAAAGAAAAGCTGCACATGAGGAATTAAAACCTCACCAGAATACAAGAGAAAGACATAACGAGACAAGGTTTTTAAGTCCCCGGCATCTTAATGAAACATCACCAGCACCTCAAGAGGAGGAAGATGTTCGATACAACATTGTCCAAGCTGTACCATGTTACGTGGATGATTCTGAACCAGTAACGATGGTTTTCATGGGTTATCAGCGCATTGATGATGACGATGCAGAAGCAGACCAGAAGTTGTCACGATATGATGGGGTTATCCGTGCAGAATTGGTTATCATTGATGATGATGATGAAGATGACAGCAAATCTGAGAAACCAGCATATCATCCCATAGGCCACTATAGTCAGGTTTATCAGCCACCGAGCAGGAAAATCACAGAAGCCCCACAGACAAACCCTACGAGCACTCTGGGCACAAGCCTGAACAAGGTACCACACAAAAACTCCATCTCCCTGCAAGAACAAGAGGAATGCTTAAGTTCATCAACACACCATGCTCATCTCCACAGCCAGGTGTCTGGAGACGGTACAGAAGATCCTTCACTAACAGGTAACAGAAAAGGAAAATCATGTCACTGCTGTTTGCTTATGTAGTCAACTGATGCAGTTATCTGATACTCTTATCTGCTGGCAACTGTTTCACTCAGTATATTGCTTGGATTGTTTCACAGACTCATTTGCTATTAATAATTATTTCTTTGCTCTTGTTTGTTAACAAATGCCACTCTGCATTTTGAAACTATTGAATTATTTTGTCTTTAGCAATGCTCTAGTTACCATATCAAAATTTGGAAAATAAACTATCTCAGAAAAGCCATTTCTGTAACCCTCCAAGATTGAAATTGGTTCTCTTTCAGGTTCCATTAATGCTACCTCAATTAGCAGAATTAATTTTCATTTCTACCAGGTAACTAACAGCATTGCTACTTGACACTTCCCTCCCACTAGAATGTTTCCATGCCTGTCTGGGTTATAACTACTTCCCAGATCATCCAAATTGGTCCTTAAATCAGAAAGACAGCTTAATAACCAGATGTACCTTCTATTTTTCTGGAATCAGCATTGTCAACATTCTCTTGACAGTGTTTATTCAAATTTTAACATTTCTTCATTAATTCAAGTTAGGTACCTTTATAGCTACAGAAACAGTTTGCATCACTATATGTGGTTAGTCTAACAGTCCATAGTGTTATTTTTGAATACTTTTTATATTCTATTAATACAAAAAATATCTATTTCTTTCTATAAAGTTTTATAATAAAAGGTTAAAAGAGCACTAACAAAATCTTCCAGAAATATGGAAAGCTCTTCTTCATGATTATGTTGCATTTTAATGCATACAATTAAACTGCATTTAAGTATACTTAGAAAGCAGCAGATTTCAGACCGGTAATCATATTCCTTTTCAAGGAAAAAACACTGACTAAATTACAGGAACACCACGGGTCGTGATCCCACATGCTCTCTCTCCAGACTATTTCTGCAATTTGGCAATAGTGTAAGTTTGGGCCCTGCCTAAAGCTGTATTGACAGTCCAGCAAACCTTTGCACTACAGGTAAAACCAAGAGAGAGGGTGATCATTGGATCATGGAAGGAGTTTCAAGTATTTTTGCATGGGTAGGCACTGAAGAGCTGTTCAGTAAACAATTGCTCTCAGCTTTTAGAACTATCAAACTCATGGAGTCATGCACTCAACAGCCTGAAATACTCCAGCAGTGCTGCCCAGCCTTTCTGATCAATAAAGCCAATGCACTTCTCCATCACTTGAGAGGACCTTTTGCTTCCCTCAAGCACCAGCTCCGCCACCTGTGTATTTCCCTGTGTCCTCCAGTACCAAGAGCTGCTGTCAGCACCTCTTATGCCAGCACTGAAAGCAGAAGTGGCTTGTACAGGCAAGATGAATGCCCTCAGCAGCTGCTCCAGCCTGTTCTATTTGGGGGGTAGTCCCTTAATTACCCCATCACATACATATAGGCAGATAATGGAGAAGAAACTCACCAAGAGGTTGCTACTGAAACAGTTCATTCATCTTACAGCTCAGCCTGCTGAGTGGATGCTCCTGAACAAATCCTGAGGCAGAGTTTTTCAAGTACTAACTATAAACTGGCAGTACCATTCAGGTGATCCATATACAGACCATGAGATGTTAGCTGAGCACTTCTATATGTAACAATCTCTCTTGATTTGGTCCCCCCAGAGAAGCATCTGAAGCTTCCACATTTTTCCTTGCCACTCAGACACTTCCCAAACAATCTGGGTTCTCTCTCTTTTGAGGTTAATGAAAAACAATGACTTTGAGGAAAAGGGGCTAAGTGTAAATCTAGCAAAGGTTTTTGCAAGTCTGTTATGTAAATCTGTATTTGGTCTCACCCATTTACTTAGAAATATTCCACCAATCAGAAAGTAGGCAATTAGGAAAAAAATATCCCAACTAAATTAAAAGCATTTTGGGAACTGCCTCAAAAATCTACCCAGTCAGCACTACCTCCAAGCAAGTGTCTTAAAGCCTAGTAAAATTTGGAACAAAGCCATATTCCTCTTTACTCCTCCACCTATTTATTGCCACTCCCTAGGACATTTTTGATCAGTGGAAAAAGCCAGGAAGTGACTCAATTTTTCCCAAGCAATCCCATAATCCTACTGAGATTCCCAAAAGGGAAACAAAACCAGGAAAGCCTCTCAATCTAAAACAATGTATTACACAGAGCTCTTTCTTGGAGAAATATATTGTTTTCAAAGCAGTCATTGACACTCAGCCTAGCAGGTTCACCCTAAATACCAGAAGTAAAAATAGGGGAGTCAAAATTATTTTTAGTAACTCATCACTTGTTACTAAAACAAAGAACTGTGCAACAGAAAAAATAACCCTCTCTGAAATTCAAACTTAGGGAGGCAATCACAGCATTAAGTATTAAACAGGCACTGAGGACCCTCTGAAAAAGAAAAAACAACAAGGAAGCACAGGACAGACCAGGATGATGGTCCCTTACGTAACAATATTGCTTTGGGAAGAAAATTAACCTTCAGAGCAAGTTACTGAAAACATTAGTGAAGGCCAAGGACAACTAGGAGGCAGAGGAATTGTTCCATGTGCCAATCTTATAAAGAAATACCAGGTTAAATGAAGAGCTTTCAGAATGCACCCAAACTTACAAAGATGTAGGACAAACCTCTTTCCATAATAGAAGCAATTTTCCTTTCCCCACGAGCTTGGTGGGGGACCAGTATCTTAAAGTATGTGCCCTCAGAAAAACGACACAGAGAAGGATGAGAATGCTATAATTAGGACACAAGTGCTTTGCATTATTAGAGATTATTTTCTTCTTTCAATTACAGGCAAATTGAGTGCAAATGTTTTGAAGATTCAATACTCATTAGGAAAATAAAAAGTCCCTGGGGGGAACAAAGGATAGACATAGTAAAATGAAAAAGGAAATGCAAAACTAAAGCTGAATAAGCAGTAAAACCTATTGAGAGTGTGGAACAGGCTCTCATGGGACATGAAGGCCCAAGGCTTTTGGCAGGTAGCTAGTCTAGGTGATCTACTTTTTTCCTTACCACTCAAACCTTCAAAAGACACAGTGGAGACAGCTCCATTTACATTAAAAAAAGTCACATACAAAAATTCTTTTTAAGGAACGCTCATGCATGCCATCTTTTTCTGTAACATATAGAGCAAGACAAAAACAGACTATGAGCTATAAGGGAAGCATCAGACTGACTATTCTCAAACTATGGCCAGGACTTGAATCCATTAGAATTCCTCAGCCTGCAAACAGTACACGGTCTTACAGGGTCTTTGTAAAAGCTAAGGATAACATAAGTGGCCCTATGACAAAATTACACTCCGATGCTTCTATGATTTGCAACAACTTCAGCATTCAAAATGTAACTTGAGTTGGACATTTGCTGACATGTATAAATCAAGCAAACAGCTGCTTTGACCCCCTGTCTCTCAGTACAGAGACATATGCAGGATGAAGGAATGAGACAGGCTATTTTGGGTGACTCTTCAAACTAACAGGTCAGAGGACTGGAGATTATTCCCACTGCATTTCAGATCAACTATGTGCTGGGAGGAGGCTCTTACCTATCAAACAACGGCATTATATTGCTGTTCTAAAAATAACCTTAACATTGAATCATTTGCCCTGTACTGTCATTTGCCCAAACAAACCCACATTATACCCAGTTACAGACAATAGTCATACTAATGTTTATACAGATACCGTTACTCCATCAGATCAAATCAGGAATATGACCAAGTCGCACTGATTCAACACCAGGAAGAAAGGAAAGTTTTCTGTGAACATCAACAGAAAAGGAAAAGGCTTCCAAACAGTTACAGCTCCCACTGAGGAGTTTAGTTTAAACAAAGAGTTTGTTTAATTATTCATGCATCCTTTTAATCTGTCGGAATTCAGTCAANTGTGTGCAATATGCTAGTGAAGGTAATGGACAAAACAAAATATAGCTGTGCTAATTTTTAAACAGTGATAATGGAGTAATTTCTTAATATACTTGCTTTATTGCCAAATTACCAGAACTAATGCCTTTTACTGATTTCTTTCTATAACACTAAAACAATGCTTATTCTGCTGGATTAACCACTGGAGGTATGTATATTCTTCATCTTTCCAAATAAGGAGATTTTGCTTCAGAAACAGAAAAAAAAGTCTTAAAATGCAATTACTTTGTTTGTTTTCTTTTTTCCAGCTCTGAGGATGAGAATGGCAAAGCTGGGGAAAAAAGTGATTTAACAGCTATAGTGATACAGAAGTAAAATTTATTATTCAAAGCAGAATAAAGCTAAGAAGACTTTCTTCCACACACTTTCTCTGGATCATAATGCTTGTTTTACTCCTCTGTTTCATGGGTTATTTCGCGCTCTGCATAATCCAATGGACTTGAACAGACTTTCACATTTGACCAACTACCACATACACACAAATCATATCCTGGACTTTTTTTTAGAAGTAGTGGGAAGTTACCTAAGGCCATAAATGCAGTGCCTATACAAGCATGAAGACATATGCATACCTGTTCCCACAATCAGGAATATGTGTTGCTATATACACAGAGCAGAAAAACATTATCACCATGGAACTTCATGGGACATTGTTTCACATCAAAGTGTGCCAATCTATCTTATTTTAACCAAAAATACCATCTCAGCTTTTTTTTGTTAAAAGCACTGGTTAATAAAAAAGCTAAACATGAGAGAGAAGGGCAGGAAGAAATGCAAACAAAAACTGCTTTCCAACCATGCTACCTTGGCTAAAATTTAAAGCATTCCTTTTTAAGTGACAGCAGAACAAACCAAAAATAAAGTCAGCATAGTTAAATATTTAGTCACCTTCTAGATCTCCATAGTCCATTCACCCTCCTATGTTACATATAACGGTATAGCCATCAAGCCCTGCTCCCTTCCCCATGCTACATACATACTGCCCACCCACCACCTTGCAGATCAATCCTGTGCATAAACTATGAATAGCCTGAGCTCCCGAGTATAGTGTCACCTCTGAGTTTGCTCAGAAAGCCTTGCTTTTCTCTAGGAAACTGGTTAGCAGACAGGCAGTGTCTGTCAATGAGTGTGGGGTAGGGATAAGACTACAAAAAACCCCTCAACCATCCTGTTTAGTATACAAGTTTCAGTTATCTGGGGAGCTAAAATTAAGCAAGCCTCTCATCAGAAATACTGAGTTGCCAGTGGTTTGTCCTGCAGCTGCAACAAAAAAATCTGTTACAGGTGCAGCCACTGCTAGGCACAGCTCTCCAGCAAGGTCCAAGGCTACCAGCAAGGAACAAGTTACTTCTATTCACAGGGAGGAGCTAAGGGTCCTGAAAGCAGCCATAAAGTACAATCACATAGAGAAAAATCACATCCAAGTCAGATTTTTCCAGTACCTAGTCTTGGGGGCGGGTGGAAGTGCCTCATAGCACACTATATACATCCTTGCATTCAAATCAGTACAATAGCTTTAATTTGCTAGGCCTTAGCCTAGTTTAAAACACTAAACCAATAAAGCTCAGGTTGTGTTATTCTAGCATAGCTAACTGAAGTTATGCACCAGCAAAACAACTTTTTCACTGGTCTTCTTTTCAAAGCAGGAAACTGAAGCTACTACCTCATACTGAGGCATGATAGTAGTAATCAGCTGACTGTAGCCTCTGAACACTGGGCGGCTCCCAGGCTGAAATGGGTAATAATCGCAAATTTTAAGACACGTCAGAAATGATTACCTGGATAGTAGAATAGTAAATAAGAACAAATAAAATTTAATTATGGTACACTTCGCATCTATCCTGGTTTTTCTGTTGTTGTTGAAGTTGGTTTTTTTCCTTAGGTTTCTTCTGTTATTTGCTGGTTGTGAGAACAGAGGGCTTCACCCTCAACCTAAGAGTTTGGCTCCATGATCCTTGTGGGTCCCCTTCCAAATCAGAGTATTCTGGTGATTCTGTGAACTCTTGACAGGATACAAAAAAAAGGGAGAGTAGGAGAGAAACATGAAGTAGTCATGAAGAGTTTTTTTAACAGCAGATTGCTATGGACACTTACCCCTTTACTTCCCCAGCAATGTGTGCTATTAAACTTAAATGGTCTGGAAAAGGGAGAAAAAAATGCAACTACTGTCACAATACTAGTCAAAGTAGTTTAAAAGAAAGGAGACTGAGAAGAGACTTCACAACAGGGAATTCAGAGTAATCTAAAAGTGAAACTCACTTTATGAGAACTATTGTAAAAAATAAAGTAGAAATAACCCTAAGCAAAACCACACAGAGAATGAGAAGTAGCTGTTAAGTTAGTGATATTAACCTCTTGTCTAGGATGCAAAACACCTTGGCATTACTTTAGCTAATCTTCTGGAAATATCAACCTCTAGCTCAGAGGTTATAAAAATTAAGAGAGTTTTAGGACTCATCAGGAAAGGCATGGAAAATAAATACAAACAACTGTTTCATGGTATTTCATATTTACATTTACATGCTTGAGTAGAGTTTCATCTTTGAAGAGAGAAATAGAGAAGGGTAATGAAGATTATCAGAAGTGCAAGATGGCTCAACAGCAGCTGCATACAGAGAAAAAGGCAGTAAAGCACAGATGTGAGAGGCCTAGAGAGCACTGTCAAAGGCAGGAAGGTAAAAACAATATACAGATCATTAAAAATTATATCAAGAAGCAGGATTAAAACAATCATCAATATGCACTTTCTCACAGTGATCACTTAAATGGGAGGGCAAAATGTTAATAAATCGCTTTTAATAATTCATCGCACATTTCAGATAAAATCCAATCACTACAAAAGTTTATGGTCCAGCTGCAGTTTCTAGCTTAGGACAGCCTCATATAGATTCTGGCAAGAAGCAAGGAGATTTTGCTGGGAAACTATTACTGCAGCCTTGTTACATCTCTTGCTCTAAGCACTCATTATGACCACTTCTTGAGACAACACTGGGCTTAGATAACAGAATTGCCACGTGGCAAAGCAGGTGTTGCAGATATTAAAACTGTTCAGTCTGTGCCAGACGAATCTAAACTGTCTCACACTAATAAACCAGGTATGTAACAGCATGGATATCAGATCATTAATTTGGAGGAATAAAGATAAAATGGAACATTCAAGAGTTTTGTGTTTCTGGGAAGTAGGAATCTTCATCTGAGTGCTGCAGCACCAGAGCTTCCCTATATCCTGTATCAACATGAACAGAAATACAAGGCAGCCAATCATCTTCTTCACACATCAGTAGAGATGCCATACAAAATTCTAATTCATCATTAAAGCCAAATGATTCCTAAGGTCCAGCAAGGAAAAAAAAAAATCTCTCTGAAGCAAAGCCAAAGCTGGCATCCTTCAGTGCAGTATTGTTTGTCTGGAATGACTACCATAGATAGCTAGATCAGTGCGATGCACCTCTGTGGTTTACAATATGGAGTCACTTTTGCACAGTGCAAAGAAGACCAGCAGGAGCCAACCAGTAGCTGAATTAGCTCAGGTATGAGCTAAAACCAATGGTACCAAGCACGCTCTGAAGAACTTGTCCTGTGCTGATTCTGGTGTGCCATTTCCTCAGGTATACACAACAGTTCCTCCCTTTACACACACCCCTTAGAGAAGTTGGGATCAGATTGATGCAAGCAAAGAATTTCTCAGACCTACTAGCAGATCATCCCTGTTAACCATCCTTCTATTCACTTGGACTTTTACCTCAGCCTGGCATTGAGGGTCTAAAAATCAACAAGATACTAACTTCTGCACTGAAATGCAGAGTAGTGCAGTTTTTCCTTAACAATTGTCATTCATTCTAAGTTGTTTGGAAAGGGATGTACCCACACAGAACACAATTTACACACATAACAAAAGAAAACAGTCCATACCTGCTCAAACAAAAGCTTAAGCATAAATATCAAGCAAGCACTCACTTCAAAATGTCTATCAATGTGAGCTGACTTAAAGGCTGAGTTTTTTAATAAGGCTTCTTTTCAATTAGTTCATTGAGGAACACTTCCTACTTTGGACAACCTTCACATGTCTCAACCTCTCACTGACAGTTTAAAGAAAGCAAGCAAAATAAAAGCGCTTTTATCTGAACAAGGGCGCCACGCAGTGTTACAAACAGTGATGGGAAAATGACAAGGCAGGCTCTGTCTCTCTACTCTTCCCTTCCCTACGTAAAGGAAAAACATGGCCATAATTACATTGAACCAGAAGTCTCCCCATCTTGTGAATTTTGAAGAACAGAAAACAACGTGGTGCTCGGTATAAGGAGGAAGAAGGAAGCACACCTTTTCCTTGTTCATGCTGCAGCCTGAAAGGTCAACGAGCAAACACTTACTGCAAGTACAGCACAGCAGCAGGGAATTCTGTTGTACTTCAGTTACGTGCATTGATTAATTTTCCTTCAAATCACAGGCAAGGAAGATGATTTGTAGCTATGTCAAGAGCAGAGGATCAGTATTCGGAGGTTGCACCTAACAACTCAATTAAAATAGTAAACTACTTGTGACATTGATCACAAATTTCTACTTGACTGGGAGTGTTTGCCTGGCTAGAAGAAGCCAAAGAGAATCATGCTAACTTTGATTTGTCAACACAAGTTTGAGATTAAAAGAAAACAGTGAAACCTTCTCAATCTCTTTGGGCAAAGAAGTTTTCTTGACTTCAGTGTGATTCCTTTAAGAAGCAAAGCAATGGGAGTTTTCTTCTATACAATATTGTATGATTCAAGGAAAAAAAAATACAGCAGCCACTAGTGTCTCTAGGGAAAAAAAACACCTGTCACCTATTTTCCTGCCAATATCAAGCACTTCCATAGACTTTTTTTTTTTCAAAGGAGTATACCAGAAATTTTGGAGGTCACTAGAATACAATGACACATTCTTTCCCCTTATTAATCATGCAGGAAAAGGGCAGAGGTGGTGATGTGAACAGACATTACATAAAATTAACAAGTCTTTCAATCAACTAGGTTACAATACCACACATAAGGGCTCACATAAGAAACTACACAATATTATGAGCAATGGGAAGAAACAAATTCTCCAGAGCAACTGCCAATTTTGCCAATTCTATAATTATATTGGGTGCTGAACAACTATTTTTTTAAATCTTGACAAAAGGAAACTGCATTACGAAGTGAAACTATTTAAATACTCCATTTCAATAACAGTTTCTCCAAGAAGGATTTAGATAGCTTTAATTTATAAAACAACACCAACACAAAACAGACAATTCATTTTGCTCCTAGTCAAGACTTTTCTTTTCTACTTTCTATTTGACAGTGTTTTCACATTACTAAAATAGACAAAAACTTCTGATATACTTACATTCAAGTTTTAAAACCCCTGCATTCATTGTCACATGTAAATGAAACAACATACAGTACAGCTATTGTGTTACAGAAAGAATCTGGCATTGACCTTAATTTAAAAGCCATCATGTCTAGGTTGATCAATTTTGTTTCTGTAAACTCATGGTATATGAAAGAGTCCCCCAAAATTTCAGTGCTAGAGACACCTGAGACTCCCAGGCTTTTGAGATCAAAGGTCTCTAAAAAAACCACAAACCCACACAACTGGCCCTATGCTTCTTGCCCTTCAGCCTGAGCTGTGACTCATTTCTTCTTAGTCCCCCTTTCCTAATCTGCATATGACTTTTTCATCTTCCAGGCGGAATGGGGATGATTCAATTTACACTCACTCACAGTCAGCTGCTGCTGACAAAGAAAATAATCCCAGCCCTATAAACGACCTTATGGCTAAATCAGGTACTTGAGCAGCCCAAAAGATCACTAACTACAAACATTCAGCTTCCTAAGTATTGTTCCTGCACTGTGGACTTGGGGAGATGGAGGAAGATACAGAAATAGACAGCTTTAGTAAATGGAGAGAATCATCATCTGTCCCACACCTGTAAGTATTTTAGAGCTGGCCATCAGGTAGTAGAGAGCTGCTGTAGAAGTCTATACCAAGCCAGATCTCATCATTTACCACTCTATCCAATAGTTCAACACCTTCATTCCCAGCTAGCTTAGTAGCCAGCCCTAGCCTGAAAATATATTTTGAAGTGTTGTAACTAAAACTTAATATTTTCAATATGAAGCCATGCAGAAGCAAGCTGTTCAGAGCCACAAAACACAAATGTAAAGTACTGTACCACACGGCACACTAAGGGTTCATTTCCAAGAGGCCACTTCAAGAGCGTCCTTCCATACTTAGGCAAACCACAAACCAAAAAATGAAACAATATAGTCTCTTTCTATTCCCTCTACCTAGTTCATATACTTAGATAAACCTTTTGATTAAAAAAATGCCCTCCCATACACTTATAAAATAGAATTGTTTTAAAATTCTTTTAGTTCTGTCTTCTAGATATGCCAGCTAAGGGCTCTCGCTGAATACTAACAGAAGCTGCTTTTCCTGAAGTCATCCTAATTTACATTTCATTCAATAGCAAAAATACAACTGCAACATTCCTAAGCAAGTATTTTCATTTCCATTTAAGCATCAATTAGCATAAATCCACCTTACACAGAAAAGTAATTCAGAAGGCACACAGAACCAAAGACAGTAAAACACAGAAATCCATACAAACATACAGGTTCCTCCTGTTTGATTTTTGGACAAGTACAACTGGGTTTAACACACTTATACTGCAAACACATTTTCTCTTTATGGTTTAGAAGCACTGAGAGGGATGAGACACAACAGTATTCTGAATGAGACAAATGGTGGTTTTACTAAATGACTGAAGTCGCCTCACTCCTATGCTTGTCGTGTTGCTCTTAGAGTAGAGAGTATTTTTTGCATTTAACTGTTGTCTATTTAGTTCATGCTGCATTTGTGACATGCTTTTAATATGTTTTGGTTTTGATGGTTTGTTTTTTTAAATGCACAGAATTGTCACAAGCAAGAAGTTGTCACATCATATGCCATTAGAACACAGTGAAGTGAAAACATACAACAGAATCCAGATCAATCTTTCCTGTTTACCAATAGTATTCACAAAAGGTTTAGGGAATTGACTATCAAAACAACATTTTCAGCACGTCATCTCAGTCTTCATAACCTATAAGCCTCAATCAAGTTAACTACTGTGCTTAACAAAATAGAGATTTCATTCCTTACTCAGGCAAAGAGTCCCATTAAAAGCCCTACCAGAACACAATTTTTGTAGGACTGCAGCATCCTTCTATAGATTTGAATTCCAGATTGCCCTAACACCAAGCATGACACACACGTTCTATTATTCTTCAATCACATCTTCAGGGAGGTGTTGAGAAAAAAGTTGTAATAGAAATAATTTCTAGCAGATTTTTCAACTGTGCAGGATTTCATCACAAAATTCTCAATTACTTTTTTCATATTTTGTTGATTGCTAACAGAAAGGCAACGAGGAATACTATGTTTCCACAGACATAGATGGTTAACACAACCTGTTTAAACAGATGACCCTGCAAGAAAAGAGGAAAAGTCATAGAATTGTCATTCTTTTTATTGATTTAAAAAAAAAAATCTCATTTCATAGTAGTTATTTACCAAATTGTGACTCACCTCTGCTTCTGCAGATGTGAGTGACTGCAGTATCTGTACTCTGTCATCCTCTATCACTTCAACTGTTCATGAGAAGAAAAAAAGAAGTTAAGTCTGCCCTCAAGAGGAAAGGGTGGGTGTCATTTTTATACTGCTGAAGTCCTAATCTTGTGACAAAGTCTTACACAACATCAAATCTGAAAGAGGACTTGGAAGCCTCATTTGACATTCCATGACCTGTATCACAACTCTCACAGCACAAGTGAAAAATTATTCTGGAGCTGACCTACAAAACTTAAATTCTGGACATTGAAGTGGAAAGAAATTTTGTCTCTTTTGCTAGACTGAATAACCAAAACACTGAGTTTTTAGCTAATACTCTTTCCTTTTACATTTTAAGATAGCAACAGTTCATTAAGAAGTGTTTCTCATTAGCCCAGATCAAAAGATTCATTGGCCAAATATTTCAGGTTAATTCCTCTATTTCTAGGAAGTAATTACAGCTGTTAAATTCAAATTCACATCTTTTATAATTACTCCTTCTCCAAATGCCACCTTACACAGCCTCATAATTAATTACACTTCAATTCCACAGACATCTCATCTGCCTTAAGATACACATCATTTACATGTGCAGTCATCTCCTCTCTGTGAGACCAGCCAGCAAAGCTACAAATTTACAATGAAGGTACTACCCACCTCTTCACTAGGACATACTGGAGTTGGGATTTTACCTTCATTCCCTGTTCACTTAAAATTGCAAGTGTCTAAGCTCAAGTTTCTGATCACTTTTCTCATGCAATAACAGCCATTCATATCAGCAATTTGTTAACAATAAAATTCAGACTAAATCTAGGTGACATAACCTTGACTTAACATATACACCTGCGATCAGAAATATAACCAATGTCTTAGAAAATATTTATGCATTTCAGTTTGCTCCTATGAGCTGTGGTTTGAGACATGAGAGGCTACTATTAAAAAAGGCATGAACCAGTTTTCAAGACAAATGTGTTCAAGAAACATGGGGGTTATTTCCATATTAGTTTGTACAGAAGATATAACACTATTACTGAAGAGTTATTACTGTTCAGCTTCCAAGTTAGAGGCCAAAAAAGCACCTCCTGAAACTCAATCCACGCTGTTACATTTTTTATGCTCAGCAAGCAAGGTGATAACAAGAGTTGTTCTGCATTTGTACCTTTACGTATGAGACAGTAGCTGTGTATTTCCAGAAGAAGATCAATACCAACATGCCAAGCTACAAAGCCAATCATCGTATAGGTGTCCCATGGGTCTGGCAGGTCAAGTGCTGGTAGATCCATTCCCAAGAACATAGTCACCACTAGTCAGTAAAAACAAGACAAAAAGACACTATGAATGTTGTGCCAGGCTACTTATAAAGTGCTCTCAATGCCTTTGGCAATAGATTTCCCATGAATTCCTTACAACTGCTTGAGGAACGAGGTTAAGGGAGTTCATTCAGCTGGAACTTTTTGGTTGTTTGGGGGGTTTGGGGACAGGGGTGAGAGGGGGGGATGTTGTTTTCTTGGTAGCATGAGGGACAAGACAGGAAGAGAAGGAAAAAGCCAACACAGTTTTTAACCTGCTTAGTGCACTATCACATTACAGCCACACAAACACCAGCATTTGCTACTTCCAACATGACCACAGCATCACAAAATTTGTGCTTAAGCTACCTGTGGAAACTTCTCTCTATGAATAGAATTAAACCCAGCTCCTGGTTCAGTAACTGAGATTTCCCCTCTCCCCTTAAATAACATTGAACTATGTTACTGCAAGAACACTATCCTAGATCTTTCAAGATAAAAAGAAACTACTGAGGATAAGAAGAGGTCCTTGTTACAGATACATTTCAGATTTGTCAGTAATTTGGGTTTTTTCTCTAAAGTTGTACCTGATGGCCAATTTAAACCTTACACAGGAGATGGCCAGCAAGAAAAAGCATCTTCACACATGCCTGGACTAAATGTTCATAGATGTTTGAGACAAGTAATAGCCCAGACAGTGAACAAAGTTGTTTTAAATCAGTTAAATGGGAGTTACAACTATTACTTCTACTCACCAGCTAATATTCTAGCTGTCGTACCAGTACTCCAGTGAAACCAGTTAAACAATTGCCTCCTACAAAACAATGAAACACATTTTCTTGATTACATAGTTGGAGAAGGGAGGAAGAAAACAAACAATATTGTTACCTACTTTAAAGTTCTAAGAACTATTCACCAGAAAAAGAATTTTCAGAGAAATAGACATATTTCATTCCCATGGCTGTAGCTTAATGAGTTAGTTGTACCTTGGCGCATGACGAGATGGTCTGAAACCTGCCATAAGTGGTTGAAAGATTGTCAAAGCCATCACAGCACAGCCAAGATAGGGATGAAAACCTGCTTGCTAAACACAGGACATTTTGTTAAATATCACATCTATATAAACAGAGAAAAAAGACAAAAAAGTACAAAATTTTATTTATTCTTTTATTAATAAGTTACAATGGTGGAGCAGCACTCACAGAGACAAAAGGACAAAGTAAGCTGCCCTGCAGCCAGATAGAGGTTGTTCACTTTGGTAGCAGACACACTGGTGTTTCTGCCCAGGTTTTGCCCCATCTTTTTGCTGTATTGAGAAATTCTATCAGCTGAAGAGCAGAGTACTATGCCTGTAGAAGCTATGCTCCAAGCTCTTCAGCCTCGAATCTGTGTCTTCAGGAGAGGCGTATCCTATACAACTTCTCCCAGCATGGTCTCCCTTTTCACCCTATCTGTTCTAATATTAATCCCATTTCCCTAGCTCCTAGTTTATACCTGTGACCACAGTCTCCCATCTTGAATTCAGATATTCTCTAGACTTTCTAATTTCTGATGTTACCTTGCACCAAATATAATACAGATGACAGCAACACGTATACACAGTCTCCATCCACTGCTCCAGACTAAGCTTATCACTTGATTCAGTTACATCTAAATTTATAAAAATACTTATTCTCAGAAGGTTTACCATGCTAATGTCAGGCATCACATCCTCACTCCCTTCCCAAATTCAGGTTCTCTAAGGAAATAGGAAGACCAAAATAGTATATAAAAAAAAATCATGAGCAAGGAATTTATTTGGGGGAGAGGAAAGAAGGAAGGCACTGCTACTTTTGAAACCAGCCTACTCAACAACAGCTTTCACAGCAATTTGCTTGAAAATAGTTGTAATCCACACCTCAGTTGACCTCCTCCTCATTCATGTGATCCCACATTACCTTTGGAGTTAACAAACAAGATAAAAACACACACTTACTTGGCTCCAACCTCCTCGGTATATAAAAGGCAACACAAAAGAAATGCTTGTAAGCACGACTGTAGTCAACATAAGGACACGATGCACCTGGAAAAGTTAAGTTTGCTTTTTGAAGCTTTCTTAATACATCATTGAAAGGCATTAAACAGATATACAGTTAAAGATGTTCTTAGCGCCTAAAGAGGGCACTAAGAACATCTTTAACTGTATATCTGTTTAACGCCTTTCAATGATGTATTAAGATCAATACAACAATTATCAAGTAGATAAACTTATGATTGATAATTGTTTCATTTTATTAAAGAGAGATTTAAACCACACCGGGTTTGGTCTCCTATTTCTTGGATTTAGTAGGTTTATAATTCTGCTTACAATAACACTAGAAAATATAGCTGAAGATTTTGCCCACCTGAAACCACATCTCCTTTCCAAACAGGAACGAATGAGCCCAGACAGGTTTGAAGAATCGTGCAACAATAACACCAATACTAACTGTGGTAATCCAAGCAACAAACATCAGCACTCCTGAAAATTAAGGAGAAAAATTACAATATAAATGAGTAATTTAAGTGCATTTGACTACAACTTCAAAGACAATGTAATGAATAGTTTAGTCCATATGAACATGGTTAAGTTTTTACTCACTAGTATATTCTAATCACCTAGTTCGGATTACAGCTTTATAGCATTTATCTTACTAGAAGGCAGAAGCATCCATGTAAAAGATAATCACACTATGCCCACATAGCACAATAGAGCAGCTCTGGCTACTGCACATTTCACACATGTTAATACAGTCTGTGCATTCTGGTGACAGTCACCATTCTGTCACCAAGTCAGACCTCAGAGGATGAAAAATGACATTCCTACAGTGTGTGACAAAGAATGGGTGACTCTCATGGACCCATGCTGAAGTCCAGTACTGAGAGAGAAAAAGTTCCATTAACTACAGACTGCCAGTTGTATGGTTTCTCATTTCAAAAAGAACTAAACCAATAATACAACTAGAACAACTCAAACCAGAGAGTAAGAGGTAAAGAGAAAAATCCTAATTATAAATTTAAAGGAAAAGGCAAATGCAGGTTCCTTTTTCTTGGCAAAAAGAAACTTACAACACTGTTCTTGAAATGAAAAATCATTAATAACTTCTGTCACCACAGTAGCAGATCTTGCTAGCCAACAATATATACAATACGAATGCCAGTAAAACAAATTCCTACTCTCCAATAACTCCCCAGTCTCAGCAAGTATAGAGCAGGAAGACAAAAGCAGAAGCTGCAACTTACCATGAGCCTTGATAAGTCGTGGGGACCGGGATCCTCCAATATCCTGAGGAGGACCCGTAACATTGTATGGTCCATCAGTGATCAGGGGCTGACGACGATGTTTGTGTATTAGTCCACCTAAACAGTGGCATTAAGTGGTTTATTTATTACTAATGAAAGCCACTGCACTTGTAAGTGTGCCCATTCCTTATTCATGAATATTGTGACCACTGAGCATAAGTACACAAACTAAATTTCTGACACACAGTACACTAAGAATCTAAGAAGGAACCTAAGAAGTCATCTAAGCTATCTTGCACACATAATGTACAAGTACCAACCTAGCCCCCTCTACAGGAAATATCTTTCTCCAATACATGAACAAGACAAAGAATAATTCCCTTTGATACTAGTCTCCATTTAAAAAAAGAAAAATGTGGCCAGTTCTCAAGAAGCTCCCACTTCCTAACATCAAGTGAGCACACAAAACCTCTATGAGTAAGTTTACTACAACTTCAAAAAGCAAACCAATGATCCAGAAAGGTAGCAAAGATGACTGAATTAATGGCCTCAAACTTGGAAACCTTAATTCAGACACTAGTTCTCAGCTAAGCCATATCTTACAGAAGGGTTACTACCTCATTTAGAGCTGTTTGAAGAAAAGTAACCATAGAAAAGTCAAGTGTACCTTCACTAGCCTCCCCATCTGCCAGAAAGATGTAGTAACTGGCATCCAGATTAAATCTCGCTTTGTGAGCAGGAAGACGTATACTCCTTCTGAAAGAACACTGAAGAACACCATCCACGAGCCTCCACAACACATCTTCAAGGGCATTCTGTGAAACAGTAGATATTAAATATAGTGTTTTCAGACTGGCAAATTAATAGGCTTAAAAGTAACCCTGCAAAAGTTACTTTTAAGTAACCCTGCACAAGAATGTCACTGATGCACAGTGTCAGTGATCCCGGGACAGAGAGTATCTTTGGCATGCTTAGAAGGCGTATCCGTAGAGTCAATACAGCAACATACGGGTTGGACTTCTATCACCCATTTTTCAAGATCATAATCTCTGCTTCCCTTCAACCTTTAATCCAAGACATACTAATTGCAACTGCAGCTCTAGAAAGAGACAGAGCAATAACAGGTACAAAGATTCCCAACAGAGTGAGCTCCCACCATGTGACTTACTTTCACAAATTAAATTTACTAAGAAGTAAGAGCCTACCCAATCTTACCTCAAAGAATTCTGGATCCACCTTAGTATTTGCATCTGCTGTGCAAAATAAAAGCACACAGAAGCACCATAC
This sequence comes from Sakesphorus luctuosus, assembly GCA_013396695.1. NCBI lineage: Eukaryota > Metazoa > Chordata > Aves > Passeriformes > Thamnophilidae > Sakesphorus > Sakesphorus luctuosus. The sequence goes on along the minus strand of VWZD01007829.1, from coordinate 11,761 downwards.
CTTATTGCAAAGCTACATTTGTGGGTGTCTCAGTTGTTTTCAAATGTACCTCTGAATCCAAGAGAGGATGACTTCGCCCTTTCAGATGGGCAGTGCATGCACGAACATGGTGGTCCTCGTTAACACACAGATATGCATCATCACCACCCTGGAGAATTTAAAAGAAAAATAAATATAGCCCAATAAATATCCGAAAACTCTTTGATTTATTACAGGCAGCAAGACCTTAGACAGCTTTCTGTAGTTATCAATCTATTACTTCCCACCTTTCAAATACATCAGTATTATTACAGAGGAATCACATTAAGGCAAATAGAGACAGAAATGCATATTATGATTTATACTCCCCTTCCTCCCCAACTAACAGCCATATTATCTGAAGTTTCTTTAATTACTTAGAATTTACTAAATTAACTAGACAAGACACAGATGGATGTTGATGTTATTTAAAAATCCACTTCTGTTACAAGATGGTTATTGTCACAGATGTAAAGACAAAGTGGTGTTCCTGCACTAGGGATACAAATATAAACAGCATTTCCTGTGTGCAGCAAGTGGTTTATGGATTATGCATTTGTCAGCAGCATCGCCCCTTCACTTGAATGTCAACTAGAAAAAAGTACCTCTAAACATTTTTTAAGGTTGGAGTTACTCCTGTACAAATGCACAATAAACAAATGTAAATGGTTTTCAGAATAACAACTCAGCTTCTGACAGGTGACATTTCTTGGCTAGGTAACAAAGAAAGATTGATCTAACACGGAATTGCAGTCAGCAGACAGGCTGGATTCTACCATAACAGATATCCATAGGGAAATTCTACTACAATTAGTCAGGCCTGAGCTAAAACTGAATATCCACCTATAAAAGGCAACTTCTGTTTTAGCACTATGGGAGAGTCACACTTCATGTGACATCTAACAGTACTTCCATTTTCCATATGGCTGTTTTGCAGAGTGCCATTCAAACTTTAAGTTCACAAAAGCAACTATGGAAACAGAATAGAAAACTCACCATCCACTGGTCATGGGACAATGCAAATGCTAAATATCCTTCACTTGGACCACTCATTTCAATAAATACGGAACTCTCCTCTTTTTGGAAGGACAGAAAAAAACAGGAAGCACTTCCAGGATCACAGTTTGAAGGGTTCCTAATGCAGAACTTCACACTTCCACAGCCTGATGCACTAAACTAGACAATTAAGCAAACAAACCAATTGTAAGCAATGGGAGTTTCCCTCCTCTCCCTTTCTACCCATTTTTCTAGAAAAAAGTATACAAGGAACAACAAAGAAATGACATCTATGTCTACACACTGATCTCTTAACTCATGTCTACAATTACCCTAGGACAAGTAAGTAAAATGATGATGAATTCCAAGCTGTACTATTAAAGCAAAAGTCCAACATGAGTAAAGACATTAGAATAGAACAAGTTTGAAAAGACAGTAAAAATTTCAGGGAAACCTCCCTTGATTTAATATTTGGAAAGGTAATATCAGCTGTAGGATGAGGAAGCTTTGTGTTTCCTTTTCAAAGTACAAACTCCACTGACACCCTTTAGGAAAATATATGGATTAAAAGTCAGTTATTCCAGATCAAACAGTGATACTTGCTCAATCCATTAAAAAATCTGTAATAGAAGTCAGTAACACAGATGAACTCATAGGAGTCTGCAGTTGCTAAATAGGAAGTTATTAGTCAAGACCAGAGCAAGTCTTTTCCCATCTCTCTTCACAGTTATACACAATATTTCCTTATCATTAAGTCCGAAATATTCTAACAACCTTCTGACCTGTGTGCAGCATGAGAACATTTAACCCTCAGAAGTTCAGGCTACAAACACAAGAGGGTAGCTGCCTACATTCTTAGTCTCAGATAAGAAACTTACTCATCCATTCTCTCTCCCTTTCTGTCAACAGACTATATAAGTGTAATCTCGTTAAATTCCATTAAAGGTAGATTTATTTATCACTACTTACTGGCTTTGATAAGTAGGAAAGCGGGTATGAAGTTGACATAGCCTCTGAAGCTGCATGCAAAGGTGTTGTTGGGGAGAGCATATCAGGCTGAGAAACAATGGGACCAGGAATCTTCACCCAGAAAATCCTGTATTTCTTCACAACTGTGGCTCTTAAACACAACACTCAGAGTCATTACTGTACACATCAACAGCTGATTGTTACTTCACAACGCAAAAAAAAAGGAAAAGCTGCTATAACTAATACAACTTATTTGTAAAACCCTCATCTTTAAGCAGACCTTCACCATTTGGGGGATTACAGTAGGAGAAAAACTTAAATCTCAGTAGAAAAAGAATTTTAAAACATAATACTGCATGCTGTAGTGGATATAAGAAACACTTATGCCTGTGGCATAGATTACAGCTTCAGAGAAGAGCTGCATTGCTTTTATCCTGTAGTTCACAAAAAGCTAGTAGTGTAACAGGAGGCTATACATATCATTTGGTCAGGTACAAGCAAAAAAAAAAGATTCTTAACACTGTATATTACAGGCATAAGAAGTGAGAAGTCAAATAAAAATACTAAAGAGATCAGTCTCCAAATCCCCCTCTATATTCCCTGAAAAAAAAAGTCACCAGCAAGCTCTCCCTGAAGAACAGGTGTCTGCATTAATGTAGACTGCAGCAAGTAAGGGGTGTTGACTTTTCAGGTCATTCCCCAAGGATACTTTTCAGTTTCTGGTCAATATTTGAACACAGACAATGGTACAGATTTACCTTGTTTACATTTTAATAAACTGGAACTGATACTAGATTTACTTACAGAAACTGTACATGTTTTGGTGCATCTCCAGGAGCAATCCAATACACTTTTATGTGTTTCTTTTTTGTTTTACTTGTTTGACTGACAGCTGAATTCTGAAAACACAAGTCAAGAGTTATACAGTGGATATGCACCTAAAGAGATGTTAATTGATGCAGTCAGCACAGACTGCAGCTAAAACCTAAAGAGGCACCTCACAACCCCAATGCAACTGAGTTTTCCCCAATCAGTCAGGATCAACTCGGATGAAGTGTATCACTGCAACTTACACATACTAACACACTTCAAGGCTGAAAGGAACAACTTTCAATCCAGAAGACTCTAGCAATGAGATGGAAGTTCCTGCAGCGCTTATGCAAAAATGGTGGGGTTTTGATAGCAAGATCATGCTCCTTTTTTTGACAGTAAGAGTATGAAGGGACAGTGCAATGACTACAGAGAGAAAAGAACTAATATTCCAGAGGACAAAACCCAAAAGCATTCTCAGAAGCAGATTATTTTTTAGACAGAATAAACAGCTCAGACACAGCACTAAGTACCCCTGAGCAAAGAGGGCACCACCCTGTTACCCCATGGCCCTACAGCACTGGTGAATACATTAATTGGATGCCAGTGGGGACAGGTAATAGAAGTGGAGAGAACAAAAGTACATCTAGACATCTTGCCCACACCAGCTCAGATGACACTGCACAAACTCATGGAATTCACACATGTTGCTGAAACACTGGTCAGAGTCCACCTCTCTTGCACATGAAGCAATTCAGTTTATCCAAAACAGATAATGAAGATTGTGATCTAACCTATAACTAAGAAGGTTCCATTAACAATAAATGACAGAGCAACACTAAAGATAACAGCCTACTGTTTGGGTTGAATGGGATTCTGAGCAATCTCATATAGTGGAAGGTGTCCCTGTCCACAGCAGGGAGTTGGAACTAAATGATCTTCAAGGTCCCCTTCCAACCTAAACCATCTAATGAAATAATGACTCTATGAAACAGCATCTGTATACCACAGTAACTGCCCTACACCTTCCTTGCTTCAAGACATTTTCTCTGTCCTTAAGAAGTATGAAAACACAAACAGACTACACCCTCCTCCTTTTAATATTAGGAATACACTACATTCAGTATGTACAAGGAAAAATTGTGTTACAAATAAGAACAGTCTGACAGAGTTGCAGTGAGTGATGCCTCTATGCTCCAAGTTGGACCAATTTCCCGAGACTTACTAAGGTCAAATAAGATTACATAGCTTAGCTCTATCCTATTACATAGTCTAGTACAACCACCTCAGTGCCTGACGCCCAGTTTTAGGACACTTGACTATACCTTTGTACGGCCACATGTCAGAAGCTGAGAAAGTCTCCGGTCAACTAACACGAAAGAACCAACTGCAGGGCCATCCAGGTGTTCTGCATCCCGGGCTTGTATGAAAAATCCTTCAAAATCTGGTCCAGACAGATGAACTGAGGCAAGAAGAAAAATAAAATGAAGTTGAACTGTTCTCCAAAGGAAGAAGGAAATATTTCAACAATAACTACCAGATGCTTATTTTACAAGTACTGAATGATGGTTAATGGATCATCTAAACAAGATTCAATTGCTTAGATAAATCTAGTACAGCAAACCGAGTAAAGACATGCTACAACACAAAGAAACAGTAAGTTAAACTCTTCAGCTGTAACCAACAGAATACCTTCTATGTTGTCCCCTGGTTTAAATTTAGTCCCGTTCACTGCAATGGTGTGCTCAGGTAAGAGATGTGGAGAGCTACCATGACAGGGTATCATGCTAGTGCAAGCTTCTCTTACTTTTCCATTTGGATAGCCACCCACAGGTGCATAGAAACAAACCACCATCCAAATAGCAACAGCAAGTCCAGGCAGCTCCTCCTATATAAAATAAGATTTTATACGCAATTAAATACAATAAATATTTATATTATAGGTCACAACTCATCTTTAGAGTCAGTTGAACACACAAAGACTTCTTTTTAAAAAAGCACTCATGAGAAGACACCATTCCCACTGCTGAGTAACTTCTGCTTCTGCTAACTGCCAGACTTCGCAAGAAAGTTCTGATACCATGTTTCAGGCCATTAAGATTACAGGTTGTAGATTGATCACTCCATTCACTGCATGGATTATTTCCCCCTGTGCATTTTGACATCACTTTTAAAGTGTATTTTGCCTATCCCTCTCCTGTTCTAAAAAACAAAAAAAATTCAAATCCCTTAAACATCTGCACAGGACAGATGGATCTTATAACATGTTTCACAGATGTATAAAGGCCAACAGTACTGAGGAACTACACAGCTAGCATCAAGCCCACTCTTCTATTAATCATAGCTCCAAATTTTGCATCATTAAAGACTGCCTTTTTTTCCCCACAACTTGTGGGTGTTTTTTCACATATGACAAATAATTCCCAAGTAACAAGCTCTTCTTTCTGTAGGGAAACTAAAGTTGCCAACTGTCAGAAATTAATTTTATACATGCAAGAATGGGAATTTGGTATGAAGATTCAGACAAAGAAATATGTATGTATATTGTAGATAGGCACAACACTTTTCATTTGAACGCTTCCTTTTGGATATTGGACCTCTAGACAATTAGTCAAACAATATCACTGCTTGTCACACTCTTGTTAAGGAAACAGTATGCAAGAAAAACATGTGGAGTGATGGGACCACAAATCCTACCACAGTTACATGAACTCCTGGTGCCAGCTTTCATCACATAATGTTTCGCTCAGCCACAACACTGTTCTCATAAAAGCTGTGGCAATTGCTTTGTTACTCAGTAACATGCAGGGTTTACAGCTCTACTGTAGTTTACAGAATGCCATAAACAACAAGAGAAAGCATTTCCATGTCCAGAAGGCCAGGAGCACGGAGATGAACTTCCTTTCAATCCTTAGGCACAAGAAATGGGCTATCAGCTCTAGTGGAACATGGACCAGGCAAGAAGGGCTGCCTTCTGGAAGAGCCTTGCCTATTTTGTACAAAGTGATAAGAAGTATCAGGTTATAAAGTTCCCTGACGGCACACATGGACACGAAGATAAACACACAGAGCCATTTCAGACTGAACTCTCAATACCTAAAAAGCAGCCAAAGACAAGGCAAGTTAATACTCTTACACAGTAAGAGTCATCAACATTAACTCTTCCAAAGTTCTCACACAGCCAATGCTAAAAATCCACAATATCCCAGGCAATGCTACATTTGTACTTCAACATAAGAGCTCCTCGGCAACCTTAAATCAGTAAATAGAGGAAAGATCAGAGGCAGGAGAGGGTTGAACTGTTGGGTTTCAGGAACTAGCAAATAAAAACCCAACAGTGAACTCCTCACAAATATTCAAGATAAACTATGATCCTATCTTTAACTTCTAGTTAAAGTGAACGTTTCCTTCTAGCTCAAATACTTTCCAAACTGTCAAAAGTTTATATCAAAGTAATTTTATTCATAAATTAAAGAAACCTATAGGAATCTATATACCAAGGTTCAGTGCAATTATATGTACCAGAGAAATCTTCAAAACCAGTTTCTGTCAGAAGAAATAAGGCTGCATACCACAGAGACAAGAAAAAACAGTAGGATAGAATTCTGCTTTAAGTAGCAGAGGATGCAGGAGGGATATAAAATGAAGCAAGTAGTACTGTTTGGTAAACTCAACTGACTCAAAAGCTGGCACAAGATTAACCGGATCATTAAAATAAAAAAAAGGCCAACTTCTGAAAGTAGCAGAAGAACAATGTTTTAATATACTTTTCATTTTTAAACAGGGTTAACTGTAGAAGTGCAATCTTCTCTATACACATTCAACAATGAGGGCTGGATGCTATAAAGGATAGTAATTTCCATAATAAAATTCAAGCTTCAAGTCTCATTTCTTTTTTTAATCTCGAAATACATTGAAGTACTTAACATCTCCTCTCAGACAGCAAAAATAGTGAAAGGTGGGGACCACTCTTTATAACACCATGGTTAAATACTCATTTTGTATTTTTAGAAAAACATCTCCTGAAGTGTTATTGTAGACAAACAGTGCAGTAGGTCAACATTCTAGAGAAATCAAACTTAAAGAAATTATTCCTGAAAGTCTGGAGTTCTTTAACCTGAAATTAACTCAAATACTGCAGCAAACTCCTTTTTATAACACAGTAGAAGTTCATATTTAAAATGTTAAATTTGGTCAAGACCTGTTCAAAACAAGCCTCGTAAGAAGCAACAAAGACAAGATTTTTCAGTATGTTCTATATGACTAAAAGACAGCAGAAGATTTCAAAGCACTGTTTCATACCTTTATTCAGAATGGAAAAAAATACTTCAATACTCATTAGTTTGAAGCACGACTGCAAATGTGCAAATTTCTTCCGTCATCCTCCCTACTTAAACCTTCAGTATCCTACACAACCCATCACCCCTGGCAGGAAAGAAAGCTCCAGAACAAGTTTGTTCAAAGCAACTTCATAATTACCTACAATTCTAATGCTGTTTCAAATATCATGCCACTCTTGGGGCAGAGGGAGGGAGAGAATCAGGTACTGGAAGCCATTTATAATACAGCCCTTTAACTAATAGAAAGAAAAAAACATGACATGATAATCATCTTCTTCCATACCAAAATTGCATGGGAATCTTTTCACAATATTTAGTATACACAGGAGCCTGTTCTCCTGATTACACCTCTCCATCTTACAGTAAATGGATTTAAACAAATGGAGAGCACTAAGTTACTCCCTCCTGTGCTGAAAACAAGTCCTACAGTCCCTGCAGGTATCAACAGCTAAGAAAGCCTTGGCAGCTTACCAGCTCATGAGCACAGTGCTCACACTCAAATTCAGGATCTCTTCACAGGTACTGTCTTCTGTCAGCTGTTTAACTTCACTAGCTACAGAGTGTAAAATCTAAAACTAGCTTCAGAAAGGAAGAGACAAAAGGATGGGCAAGGCAAACATACTGCCAATTCAAAGGTAGAAAAACTATCACAGCCAGAACTTTTCTCCTGAGCACCATCAGAGAAGAGGGAAAACAGAAAAGGAAAGTCATCTGAAAGAGAATAAGCTATATTAATGTAACAGGCTTGTGGCATGTCTTTTAGAAACATACTCTTACAAAGCAAAAGCAGACTTGTCCAAGAGTCACCCTCCCTCTGAGTTCATAGAAAGAGCTTGGGTTGACTTTGCCTGCTTAGTTCAATATGATCATATCACAACAGCTAGAGTGAGCAAGTGCAGAAAACAAGCAGTGTTCACACTCATAACAACTCACTATTTTTAAAATACAAACACACAGGCAACCCACATGCCCACAAGATGACAAAATATACACCAGTATTCTGTTCTTTCTACTCAGGAAACATTAAAAGAGAATTTCAAGGCTTGAACACTTCAAAATTACTTTTTTATAACTGTTTGACTATAGGTACTTACCTTAGAGCTAGTCTTTATGTTATAGTGACCAAGTTGGAGCATAATTGCCATTGGTTCTCTATGTGTAGTAGAACAACTTATAATACATCACAATCTCTTGTATTTGGCTTGCATCTAACAGTATGAACCTTTATTGCGTCCAAGAAGCTTGTCTGAAAGAACAAACAACATGCATAGAACAAAAAGGAGATTCAAAGAGCATTTTTACTTCAGTCACACCTTTTATATGATGTTCCAAGTTGAGCCCTTAAGACCCTACACCTCAGCTGAAATGTATGAGGTTGTAATGAAGCACTGACTCTGCAGCTTCCTTTGGTTTATCAGACACACTTTCACAGACCTCAAATAGTTTCATATTAAATAATTACTTTAATTATATTCTGGTGCAGTTAATGGGACAAAACCAACAACTTTTGATACCTTCTTCCTCAAAATATTAGTTGAATAAATTTGCAGAATTATTTAAAAGCTCATTCAGCATAACTTTCAATCAAGGAGATGCTTTCTTACAAAACAATATGTTTGTCTTTTTTCCATATATCTCACAAAAAATGAATAGAAGGCAAGGATTTTTCCCCTGTTCAGTTGTTTATTTTCATCATTTTACTTGGGCTGTTGCTCTGCATAAAGTTTTAAGACCCCAGCCTTATAAACGTATCTATATGAAGAACTCAAAGCTGGAGGCTGACCTACAAACGCCATAGTTTGTTGCCCCAACAAGTAAATTCAACTAAACTACAGCATCAGCATACTTACTGTCCTAGTTGTCATACAGCTCTCTTCTACATATGTTATGAAAAAAAAAAACAAAATGAAAAAGTAATATTCACATAACAAGAAGCAACCAAGATGCAAGAGGAACACGGCTGGCGTGGCTTCCAGATAAAATAAGCCACAGCTCACCGTTACTCTTTGAGGCACACAGGCTCGGGAGTTTTCTCGAAAGCAATTCAGAAACGCTAGCATGAAAGGCAGGGGGCACAACGTGCATTAAGAGCTACACTGGATTTTACTTTTCGTCATACCTGATGCAGATATACAATTAAGCAAACACACTTTTCAAAAAGCCTGCGATATCCACACTTTGAGCACTCACTGCCGCCAATTCAAGCGAAGCGCTCTGGCGCTACAGCAGCTCTTCAGCCCCGACAGCGCTGGCTCCGGGAGCCCCACTCTCCGCTTCGGCACTACTCCCTCGGAAAAGAACGGAGGGGAAGGTACAGATGGACCAGCCAACTCCTCCCTCTGCTCGAGCCTCTCCCCGTGGCAGCGGTGGCTTTTCTGCCTGCGTTCCCCGCTGTGCCCGCGGGGGCGGACCGGGCCGGGCCGGGGCGGAGCCGGGCACGCCCCGACAGGACAGCCGAGAGCGCTCCGGGGGTCGCCCCAGGTGTGCGCGCTGGGAACACCCCGAGCCGGGGTCTGAGAAATGTGCTCAGGCACGGAATTCCTTTGCAGTCTCCAGACGCTGGAAGTCTGGATGCCGTCCTGATTTTGCAACGAGAGCCTTGCCCCATGGGCTTTACTTAGAGATTGTCCTTGTCAAAGCTTGCAGAGCTCATTTGCGGTGCTATTCGTGTGCCGAAAGGTGCTCCCATATACAAGGTTGCAAAATCAGGTTTTTCTTATCAAGAAAGCAAATAAATACTGGCTGTAACTGGGGCTTTGCTGGCAGAAACTGCAGTTGCTTACACAGGTTTCACTTACTTCTGTTCTGCTTTAAGCAAAGTCCTCAATTGCTCACAAAGTGGCACAAAAAGACAGTGAAAATCCATCAGGAATTTTGTCCTCCCACAGCATAGAAAGGTTGTGTTTGTGTTAACAAGCATTTTGACTGGAGGGCTCTGGTAATTCAGTTATTTATTAGTAGTTCTGAGCACTTCTAGTGATCTTAATGCTATCAATTTAGTAATATTTTCAAAGAAAAAGAAAAGGTACTATCTACTGAAATATAGCAGACTAGGAAATACTCTGCTAGTGTTCTGCTGTTTTCTCACTTTCTATAAAAGCAGCATTGGTGCTTAGAGGTACCCTGTAATAATATATTAAGTGTGAAAAACAATAGTGGATTACTTTGCCTAATTGGAGAAATTATTTGTTACACTTGTATTATCTTGCTTATGGGATTCACTGGGAAGCTGAGCTCTCCCTTATTGTACAGCAAGTGAAGAAACATAACACATAAGCATAGCTTAACATGAAATATGGATATTCCCCCCCTAGCTGGGGGGAAAAAATGATTCAGTTTACAACTGCCTTCATAAAGCTCCCATATATGAAAGAGTTTGATAAAATTGTAGGCCTAAGTACACACATGCTTTGCTAAGTGCTTGTGTATTTCAAACTAATTTATGCTCATTAAAAACAGCCTTCTTTGCAGACACATTACTAATAGGAGAAACAGTAACATAAATACATGTACAGTAAGAAAACTGGTGATCAAAGGGACCAATATTCTTGGCAATATTTAGATTCATAACTTTCACAGATTATAGTGGAATTAATACAAAAAGATCTTATTTTAGGGTCTTGACACATTGATAGAATGGGGTGTATATGTCTGAAACATTATAATAAATATAAGTATATATGGAAGTAATTTCTTATTAAGACCTACAAGGAGGGATGAAAATGCAAGCTACAATTCTGTTGGAAAAGGCTATCAGAGTTTAAGAAAAAAAAAACATTTATCTGTGAAAGGTAAAGTGGGTAAGGGAAGGAATACTGTTTTGCTTCTCTTACTTCAGAAGGTGTTAGCTATTACCAAAGAACTGTAAAGCAATAAAACAAGGAAAACACCAAGAGAACCATGAAAAAAAATACTAACTACTGAGTACAAGTACTCATACTCCTTCTGCATGGGCAATCATTAGTATGTCTGGAAGGGCTCTTTTCAAACATACTAGCCTTAATGAAAATGTTTCTATGAAAGGGTATTGCATGCTAATTTGTTAAGTGTCATATCCAGTATGTATCAGGGAAATAAAATGCATTAGAATATATGAACTATAAAAAGTCCACAGCTGCACCTTTTTTGTAAAGTGTACTGCAATGGTAGTTAGTGTGTTCATAATAATCCTGTATTTATTGCAAAGCAGAGGTGTCATGTTTGAGGACTGGAGGTTGGTTTTGAATCTTCCTGCAAACCTGAGGACAGATAAACCTATTGTGGACCTATATCAGAGGATGACGATGTAAAATGGCAAATCAACACCACAATATCTCACATGAAAAGAAGCTGATGACTTTTTTTTTTGCATAGTTTGTTACAGGGCCTTAAGGAAGTAACTGAAAGCATACAATTTTGAAAGCAACAGCAATTTCATAAAGAAGATTTTATGTCAAGTATATAAAGGGGAATTTCTGCTGCTTAAGAACCAATTATGTAAAATGCATGTAATTTTGTAAATTAACTATTGTGCAGTGCAAGGTATATACTGATAGTCATTCATTTTTAAGCCCAAAGCAATATTGAAAACAATAAGCCATTGAACATAGATCTGAAGAGAACCCATGTTACTATGTCATTCCTTGTAA
>VWZD01007828.1:38113-48292 GCA_013396695.1 Sakesphorus luctuosus | reverse complement strand
TTTTTGTTTGTTTGTTTTGTTGGGGTTTTTTTTCCCCGTCCTGCTTTGTTGCTTCAATAATCTGTTCTGGAAAGGACTGGGCAGCAGAGTGGGTGAGCCAGTTACTGAGGAACAGCAGTTAGAACAAAGCAGAAGAGTCCCCTTGTTAGTACTCTGTGCACTAAGAATTAGTGCTTTGTGACTAGTGCTTTATTGATTTTCTAAGGTAAAATTCAAACAATTAGTAAACTAGAGAACAGATTTGAGGGCAATGTGTTGAGTGTAACAAGGGTAAAGATCTAGAGTCAGACAAAAGACTGTTCAATGCTGCTCTTGAAGGGAAAGGATTAGGAAGAACTACAAATATTGGCAAAGACAAATCGTGAACCATTTAGCAGCTGGCATAAAAATTAAGTACAATTTCTAGTGTAGCTTGTGATATTTTAGCAAATATAACATTTTAGAAACCCTGACACTTGACTTACTATTCTTATGAAAGGAAGCAGGAATATTGCAGAATAGCTTGAAGCATTCAGATAGGTTATTTGTACTCCCTTACTGTCACATTAAGAGAGAAAAATAATCACAAAGATGCAGTGTTTGAAAAAGATTGAAAAAAATGCTTCATAGCAGTATTTATTGTTTTGTGGANAAGCTGAGCTTGAAAGTGCCTGTGGGATGGAAAACCATTTCAAGTGCCTCTGAAAATTTTTGCAGAAAACTTTACACCTGTGTTTTTCCTTTCCCATAAACTTTGAGCTTTGATCATCTCTTCGTAAATGAAAATATATGGAATTTCTGTTCAACTTCTTGGATAAATGACAAAGTGATTAGCATTTGTTGAAGCAGGTCTGTGCTTAAAACAAACCAAATCCTCTCTGTACATGAAGCAGACTTAGGTCAACAATTGAATCACTGATCACTATTCAAACTTGACGATTCTAGCACTTTGCCAAAGTGCTTGTGTTTCTGTAACTCATCATGTGGTTCTCATGCATATGGGCTTTTGAGTACTTTCTGGACATGACTTGTATCTTTCTTCATTATACAATTTAACAGGCTACTTCCGCAGTGGTACAGAAACAATTTTGATGCAGCTGAGGCATGTCACTAGTAGAGGTGTCCATACTTTGTTTTTCTTTTGTGCAACTCTAATTTCCACCAGCTTTTAAAATATCATTTTTATCCATTGTAGGGAGGGGATCAACCTGATCACAGAACTTTGCCCCATCTTTTTCCTCATATAAGGGTATTCCTCCCATGTTACAAGGAGTTCTTCCAAAGAAAAATGGAGAGCAGCAAACTGCTGAAAAGCCGGCTCAACTACCAACTTCAGGATTGCGAAGAGAAAGCAGTATAGTTTGTATGTGGGTCAGATGATGTAAATAGCCAAAGAATGTTTTTGCTTTTTTATTTGTCATTCTGTCAGTTCTTATTATTGTATGATGTAAGAGGTTGATGTATTCCAGGAATTTGCAGACTAGGAATCCTTTTTGCCACAATCCTTAGCAACGGCAGCACTACACCAGGAATTGCACAACCCCCAGTTTCTCTCATGTGGTATTGACAGATCTGTGTTCCTTGCTGTGCTGTCTACATTCAGAAGGAGACTATAAAATACTCCTCGTGGTCCTAAAATTTTGGAATCTATCTACAAGTGGACTTCAATCTGCAATGCATACTGCAAAGTCTGGCCATGTATGGCTTCCTCCCTTACATCAGAATGCTGCCAAACTGCATGAACTTTAGAACAAATGGAAGGTGCCCAGTATTGTTTGTTTGCTCTGCTTGTAGGCACACATTTACAGTAGCCAGGAGCAGAATCCCTCCACTACCTCTCCACATAAGCCTAAAAGTTGGCTAAGTGCTGTCTCGTGATGCTGAAGTGTACTATGTTGCAGTGATTTTTATATCACTTACCGGGAAATTGTAGTCCAGAACAAAGAACTTAAGGTAAAGATTAGTCAAACAGAATTTGGATCATACATAAGCAGGAATTAATTTACTGCAACAGCTTATATTACTGCCTGTTTAGCTCTATTTTTAGGTGTTGAGATCTTCTTAGGCAGACAGATTAAGTTACAGTATCCTGAAAGGACGAAATTTGAAGGGACTGTGATTGAGCTACCCCAGTGAGAGCAATCATTCTAAATGAGGTTGACTGGCTCCAATCACACAACAGTGGAGAAAAGAGCAATATTCAGAAATGAGTTTAAAACATAGGATGAAAGGAGGGTTTATACAATTATTTTATCCAGAAGTGTGAGATGAATGAAGATCTTAACAAGGTGGAAGAGCTTATTAGTTGACAATGGAAAGCTGAACTCTAATACTTAAAAGCCAGGTGTTATGCCTGTGGGTTTCCAGTGCAAGTACCCAATTTATTAATATCTAGTAATTAAATACTTTAACATTGGAAGGAGGTATTAGTTCCTTAGAAAAACACAGCATGGATGAAATTGTGGAGGCTACTGGAAAGAGCTGTTAAAATACTCCAAAATGGTGAATATTAAAATTAAAATTGAAATAGTACAGTCAATGAACTATCATGTCACCTTTATAATACTTAAAAAAAAAAAAAAGAAGTGTGTTGGAAAGTTAAGAGATATGGTATCTGGCAAACTGTGTGATTTTTTGGGTGTGCAGGAATCTCCAAAGGATTTCATGAAGGCAATAATGCTCAGTCTAGGATTAAATATCAGAAGTACTTTTTCCTTCACTTGGAACAGCATCCATGTATGTACACTGCAAAATACATCACATTTTGTGATGGCCACATGGTGGTTTTGGCTGGGATATACTAAACTGTTTCCACAGTACATAGTTTGGGGCTGTGTTTTGTATTTGTGCTGGAAACAGTGTTGATAACACCTCTATAATTTAGTTAATGCTGAACAGCACTTGCAAGGAGTCAAAGCCTTCTCTGTCTGTTGCTCATGGCTGTTTGGTTTCCTGCCTCTCAGTACAAATAGGCTGTGGGTACACGTGGAGTTGGGAGTGGACACAGCCAGAAGAGCTGACCTCAGCTGAGCACAGGGATATTCCTTATCACATGGTGTCATGCTCAGCATATAAAGTTGGTGGAAGAAGAAAGACTTGAGGGACATTTGGAGCGATGATGTTTGTCTTTCCAAGTCAGTGTTATGTGTGACCCTGCTCTCCTGAAGAGGCTGAACACCTCCCTGCCCATGGGAAGCAGTGAATTGATTTCTTGTTTTGATTTCGGTGTGTGCGTGGCTTTTGCTTTTCCTATCAAACTGTCTTTATCTCAGCCTAGTTTTCTAGATTTTATCCTGTATCTTCCCAATCCCACTGGTGGGGAGGAGTGAGAGAGTAGCTATGGGGGGCTTGGTGGCTGGCAGGGATTAAACAACAACAATGTTACATAGTTGAAGCCACTGCACTCCTTTCCTATTTTATGTACTTGACATACTGCATGGTATGTCTGCATTGTTCTTAATGATTAAGATTGGAAACATATTTTACATGTAGCAATCACCCACTTTCTTCACCACTGCAGCCAGATTGTAATTCTAACTACCCCAAACAGATGCACTTTTTATTTAAAATTCTGAGGTGTAGAGGCCATCTTTCCCTTTTGCCTTATGTCCTTCACCTAAATCTTAGAATTACAGGTTATTAACTAAGCGATTGAGTTGAACTAAAGGACACTGACTTTTTTTTTTAAAAAGTCAGAACTTATATTTTGCATAAAAAGTAAGTCTCCACCTGCAAGGTTATGACAGCCTATTTAGAAAAGATTGGGAAAGCCAGTAGTAGTACTTGCAAAAATGCATCCACTGATGACACATTTCCTGTAGATGGAAAATTTGAGGTCAGATTCTACAAAATGAATCTGGAATCACAGTAAAGCAAGACTTCTCTTTTTCTCTGCCTAGCTGCTTGTGAGTGGAATGCTTGTGTCTGTCAGTATCTTGCAGTACTAATTGGAACTAAGTATATGCTGTCTCCTCTTTGATTAAGCTATTACAGAGGGAAACATTAATGCAAAATAGCACAAACCCCTCTGTATTGTCCTAAGACTGCATCCCATATGATGCTAGAGAACAGCAGGTGAACTGTCGGAAGAAACTTAGAAGTTCTGATAGTGAGTTTATGCTCCACTGGGTAAGCGAGGAGTTACACGTTTCTGAGAATCAATGACAATGATGCTCCCCAGGCCTGCCTGATACACGAGCACACTGTGAAACAGCATAAATATAGGACAATAATCAATGGGCCTAAATTGCAGGATTACAGTTAAACATCAGCTACATCTTTCTTAACAGAAGTAACAGCACAGATTAATGATAAAGGGCCTTGGGCAAAATTCATCTACATTGCTTCTAATTCCTTGATCTGCAAGGACTTCTGGAATGTTCTGGAAGCTGCCAGCTTTACCTAAGTAATTATTTGAATGAGCTATACTTCAATATCTGTCAGAACCTCCAACACTTATCCCTTGCATTCTCTTTCATATTTATGACTGTAAAACAAGCTCTTAATAAACTTTAAAAGTTATTTCTAAGCTTTGAAACGTAAGAAGATGTAACTCTTTTACTTAAAGCCTAAAACCCTGGAGAATACAAGAAAGGGTCTAAAGATCTTTCCTTTTGCACGAGTGTTCGCACAAAGTTTATTTTACAGCATTTGTAAGTGTATTTTTGTTTTACAATAATTACTGGTTGGTTCTTGCAGGCCCCAGGCGAGTTCGGGGTTCTGATGGTCCCGTTTCCCGCACGGATCCAGGGAATGCAGGATGCCCGGAGTGCCTGGCATGGTGTGACATCTGCCGCTGGAATTGCAGTGCCAAACTACCGATCGCGAGCGCTCCCAGACCGGCAGCAGCACTTTTGGGAACCGCCATAGGCAGTCAGGGCGTCGCCGAAGGATGGGCATTTCGGGGACCGGTACCCAGCAGGGCATTAGAGATGCGTTCCAGGCGCCCCGCCGCGGCGACGTGGCATTGCCCGGGCAATCCCTGGAAGCCAGTTCTTCCCATTTTAAACGAGCATCCTAGCCTCTGCCCAGTAGACGCTTGAGGTGCGTGGGGCGCGGAGACCCCGCCCTGCCCGGCTGAGTTCCGCTGCCTGGACGCGGTGCCAGACCCGTGCGGCGCGGCCCCGCCCACCACGCCCTGATTGGCCTCCCGCTGATTGGCCCCGCCCTCATTGGCCTCCCGCTCCGCCGACGGGCGAGCCCCGCCTCCTGCCGCGATGCGAGTGGCCGCGCGCGCCGTCAATCACGCGCTCAGGGGNTGCGCCGCCCTCCGCCCTCCCTGTGCCACCCTCCTCCCTCCCTGCGCCCCGAGCGCCGCCCCGGCCCCGCCTCGCAGCCACCTCCGCAGGGGCAGCGCGGGTCGGGCAGGGCAGCCGTGCCGGCGGTGACGGGCTGCACGCCGAGCCTGTGCCCCGCTCCCGTCGGTCCCGGTAGGTCGCTGTCCGTGGCCGCCTTTCGGAGCGGCGCCCGCCGTGGCGGCCGCAGCGCCCCTTCGGGCCGAGGCCTGGGACCGCCTCCCTCCCCCTTCGCCGCGGCCGGGCCGGGGGCGCCTGTGCCCGGGGCGGCCACAGCCGGCGCTGGAAGGGCCCGGCGCTCCCGGGGGGCACACGCCGTTCCCGGGAGAGCTCGGGCTGCCCTCCCGAGGGAGCGCTGCCCCGCGGGCACCGAGCCGGGCGTGTAGGAACAGACGAGTAAATTCATTGCCTGGCTCCGCAGAGCAGGTTGCTGGAGTGCCATTGTGCCGGCTTAGCAGATTAGCAGGTTAGAGCTCCCAGCGCTCTTCTCTTTTTACCTTTTATTTTGATTTTTAAAACGCTATTTACAAACACACTTTGAATATAGTGATTTTAAGTTTGTTTAAGTCTGTTTAATTAAAATACCGAGAGGACTCGGCGTGGAACTTGCACAGAGCTTATTTTCAGACATTCCTGTTGACTTTGCTGGTACAGCCTTACCGAGCATTAAAGTGACATGCAAAGTGTAAAGGAAGTGGGAATATAATCGATTTTTTTTTCTTAGTGCGCTTCGTACATAAGAACTTTTGTAAGTACATACATAGCAGTGTATACTGTGCAACAATATTCTTTATTTTGCGTGTCCTTGAGCATGATCGTAAATGAAACAAGACTGTGAAGCGTATTAAGCCTTACTACCTGGGTTGTAGGGAAAAACAACTTCCCTGCTCTGTATACTCCCACTTTTCCTGAACACAAATAAATACCTTGCAGGTACATTTTATCCTGAGCTGCGTTGGGATGTTAAAATCCGAGATGGGAGTAATGCAATTTCACTTTTAGAGTGAGAAGATGTTTTAGGAAGTGTCTTCTCTTGGCCTCAACATCCTTCAGTCAGTTGCTTTTAAATTGAGATGTTTCAACAGTTAAACAGTATTTGCAGTGGAAATTAGTGGTATTTTATTGTGCTGGCCTGAAATGGAGAAATTACCTTGCAAGCAGCAGACTAGTTACAGCATCTGAGAATGACTTTCAGCTAATAAAATTAGTCTTTTTCTCTTGTCTCTCTACTTTAGCATCAAATAGATATATTTTCTTATAAAATGTAAATGAATTTCAGAATCTAGAATACCAGTTCTCATACAGTGATGCATCACATTTTCTATAGGGGATTTTTTATTATTTTCTTGTGCATATTTAAGGTCAGTTAAGAGATTCAGCCTCTCTGAAAGAATTACAGGCCCTGTCTTAAACCATTTGAAGTTCTTCTTTCTTACAAAAAAAAGTAACTGAACCTACAAAGAGTTTTTCCTCATGCAGTTTAATTACTTAAAATTAACAAGAATGAATTTACTTCCTGTGGTAATGTTTCAGTCTTTAATAGTTTCATAATTAGATTAAGTGCATTTTTAAAGCTGAAACAGTACATTAAAACTTAGTGTCCCCACTGTCTGCAAGGTTTGTCCCATGAAAATAAGGCTGTTCATGGTTCAGTAGTTACCATGCTAAATTGTCCTGTGATTAGAAGTATCAGAGTTACATACATTTGTAACATCTTTACTTTTGTCTTAAAAAATCGTTTAAAAATGTTAAGACGTCTTCTGATGTTGAAGATAAATTTAGTTTAGTTATGTCTTTGAGACAACAATACATGAAATGTGAAGAATAGGGATGTGACAGTGGTTGCTTTTCTCCAGTATCTTCTTATTATAAAAAAGAACTTTTGAGGAACTGATCAGCTCTACTAACTTCCTCTGTCTAACTTTTCTGAAGTCAGTCCAGCTGAACATATTTATTTCAGTATGTTATAAACCAAACATACAGCTACATCTTGTTCCTTAGTTTTTCTTTTTACTCTTAATTGATCTTTTGGAGTGTCATACATAAAAGTAGTGCTGTAATTAGAGGCATATGTAAACCACAGGAATAACGAAGTTGTAAAGGAGTTTGACATGCCGTTTCTTCAAAATTTAAGCTTACTGATGTCAGGAGTGCTCAGTCAGTCCCTCATACCTCACCTGAGGTTGTATGAGCAAAATGCCTGGCAGTGCTCAGGGGAAGAGTGGGACAATCCTTTTCAGCTGTGAACTGTGATTAGGTGATCTTAAACTGGTGATAATACCTGGAAGTTGTTTATTAACGTAATGGAATGATATGTTCCCAACTAGTGCATCCTGGAAGACTGGGAACAAGACTTACATGTTTTTTGCTTTGCTTCTGGGCCTTTAGCACTCTTTCAAAAGTGTTTTGAGATTTCTGTATATTTTTTTCACATTCTATTAAAAGCTAAAAAAGTAACATTGATGTAATTGTTGTGTACTTTCTGAAAATCCTTAATTTGATTTTTTTTTGCTATGCAGGCATTTTAATGCTTCCTCAATGCTGCTGCAAACCCGAGGAATTTTCTATAAGCAGTGCTTTTAGAAGAAGTTCTGAAATTCTTAGTAAGTAGTAAAGCATTGAACTACGTTTAAGAAAAAACAAACCACGATTCATTTATTTTGGTCAGATTTAGTCACCTGTTATGTTTAGTTCTAGTGTTTTAGAGATGATATATTCATTGCCTTAGTACTAAGTAGGAGGATTCTTTCCAAGAAAAGATGCCAAGAATATTTGTAAATACTAAATATGCAACACTTTGAGACTGTTATAGATGTGTTTATCAGTGCTTTTGTCTAGGATGTTTATTGAATTTCATATTCCTTCATCTGTTACAGAGAGCATTTGTCACAGCATTTTTAACACCCACTCTTCCCTCTCTTTATTGCTTTATCTGTTGTTTTTGAGTATGTTTAGAAAAGCTTTTGTAATAGAGATAGATAAAATCTACTTTAGGCTGTTCAAAGAAAGATGTTTTATGCCAAATAAATATAGGTATGGAAAACAGTCACCTTTTCTTGCTATTTGTGTGTCTGCTGCCCTGCCTTGTGCAGTGGAGTTAGGAATGGGGAGACAGACTGATCAGTCGGAACTGTCATTGCAAAAATGTTTACTCAGAGAGCTGTAGGTCACAGAAGTCCATGCCAGACACACAGGTGAGATTTACGCATTGAATGGGGTTTATTACTTAATCTGACTTTGTGTATTACATCCCTAATACATTTACAAGTGTTTTCCTATGCTTTATGAGCTCTGTAAGCTTTCTAGCCAGTTTAGCTTTTAACATACCAAGACCATTTTAATAACTGTTTTACTTAACTGAAATCTATTAGTAATTTAATGTAATTTTCGTAGAAATATTTTTTCTCCCCAGATTACCTGGATGGTAATTTATACCCTTCATCAACCACATGTTTAAATCGTGTTATTTTTGATTAAGACAGGATGTGAACTGTAACAGTGGAGTCTGATGTCCTTCTCAGTAGTCCAGAAATACTGAGATGTTTTATGACTCAGATGTTTGAAGTATGTAGATTCTTACAGTCTCTGTAGGTATTCATTGGGTAATTTGTGAGGTTTGTTAAAGGTGCTGTTTGGGTGCAGTTTGCCTGTGGAGGTCTCTGTGTGTGTTGTCCCTTAAGAGATGCACTCGACTGTGTAGTGCCAGTCAGTCAGCTCCCTTCCAGGCTCTTAGGCCATCCCTCTGTACTTGCAGGTATTCCCCTGCTCCATTCCTGGCTGTGCAGGTTTGTGCACACCCTTGCTCTTCATCCTGTCTCTTGTGCCCTCCACTGAGTTGATTCAGGTTCTGTTCAGTACGAATTCCTGTCAAGTGTGAGCTTTCTGCGGGGCTGGGAGGTCTGGTGGCTTCACTGAGATGTTGGAGTGCTGAGGCCGGGAAGCAGCAGGAGCAACAGGCGGTGTGGCCACGGGCAGCAGGAGAACAATTGTGCTAACCCCTTAAATTGTCTAATTGCGGTTTTCAGGACAAAGTTGCAGACTTGAGTTCTATTGTAGCCTTAAAACTGGAGTTTTTTTGGTTCAGTTTGTCTTTGAGTTTGAGGTGCTAATTACCTAGAAATGTTGCATCTATTGAGTTCTGAAACCTGCATGGGCTGTATTTTTGTCTAAAAGGCTTTGGAAGTACAGGCTTCTTGGCAGGTTACCTCTGTCAGGCTGGAAGCTGTGATTTAGTCCAAGGTAGGGCACACTTTTGTGGCACAAAAGAAAGTACTTTTTAAAATTCTACTTTTAGGTGTAGAAAAATCCTGTGAATATTTGAGACACTAAGCATTTTCTGTTTTACATCTTTGAATTTAAATGAGACAGCTAATACGACTTTGTAAAGACATGAAAGCCTTCATGTTTCAATAGCTTTTTAATGTAATGACACCAAGCAATCTTAGAAAGGAATTCAGTGTTGCTTAAGGGGAGATCTGCTGGCTTAAAATGAAGTACATATTTAATTTCAGATCCTGTTGATATTTTTGATGGCAGTATGTTGTCCATAAAAATCTATCTTAATTGCCAAGTAATTATGGAGTAATCGTGGGAAGATGAAGTAATCCTATAGCTGGAGTCAGACATGACTGCATTAGGGGTCATGTTTCACTCTAACCTCATCCACTTCGTTATGCCTTGTATTTTCTTAGTTATGCCTTGCAAATGTTTTCTTCTGAAAAAAAAGAAGTTAAATATAAAATGTTTTTTCTTTCTGTGGAAGATCACCTCAGTTGGTATTCATTAATTTCTTGCAATATTCCAGGAGCAGGTTGCTCAGTGCATCAGGTTGTGAATGTTTCTGTTTAACACTTGCTGCCAGTATGTTAGGCATCTCTAAATGTGGAGGAAAAGCAGATGATGAAAC
>VWZD01007828.1:22225-37730 GCA_013396695.1 Sakesphorus luctuosus | reverse complement strand
GTCATAAAATCAATTTAGAAAGTGGAGATGTATTAGCTATCCATGGTGATTCTTCATGTTATATGTTCTGTGTGGTAGTAGCTCGAGAGCTGTTCAACTTGCAACTGTAGTACTAGGCAGGCAATAGTAGTACATCTCTCTTCACTGAGGGAGAAGGGAAGTTTTTATTGTGGGAAGAAACAAGGATTTTTGCAAAAAAAGAGAGCTCAAGATGTATCATAGAGAGGCCTGGGATTACTGTGGAAACATGGAAAACATCCAACAAGCTGAAATTACTGCACTGAGTCTGTGTGGGCGTTGAACACTAATCTGTAGACAGTTTAGCTGAGCTCATGTTGGTGCTTTTGAGGAATGATTTGCTTGGTCTGAATCTGTCGTAGTTTTCCTAAGTAGTACATTAGGAGTTTACTACACAGTGCCCATGTCAAGATACTGACATTTTCTCGTTTTGGTGCTTGAGAATTTTGTTTTTAACTAAAATCCACCAGACCATGGCAAGACTGATGTCAATAGCATCAAATTATTTTGTTCTCAGAACTTTTAATTTACACCAGATCATGTTCTGTATTGTTTGGTTTTGTGTAAAGCATTGGGAGACTTGTTTTCATCTCTGAGTTCCATAGGAAGTCACTGGTTTAAATATGTTTTATATTCTGCGACTGTTGATGAATCCAAGATCTTCACTGTGCACCTTACTTGTTCAGTGTGAAGGCAGCAAGCATGATTCTAATTGGTGAGGTGTCTGAGATTTTATCCCTGGCGTTTTATTCCATGTTAAACTTACAGAATGAGGTAAAAAAGTCTATGGCCTTTTAGAGACTCTAGTGCTGTAGTTTCAATTTGGTAGAGACATGTTAGGTGTACATTGTGGTGAAAGCCATGCAAGTGAGGAGGGAGTTGCAAGTGTATTTCATATATTGGAATGGCTGTAGAAGGTGCCTGTTTGGTTTGTGAAGACTGTTAAGACAGCAGAATCATTTGATTGCCATGTAGTTTGTTATTGTCAGAAAACCTTGACAGATTTGTAGCTGCAAAACTTACTCTGGAGGCAATTCCTGTACTGTGGGTTATCCTTTTCCTTATATGTGGGGCTTTTGAAGTAGGATCTGACCACATAAATAGAGAGAAGTGAGAGGAGTTGTCTCAGTGAGTTAGAAATACTTCTATTTAAAAATATGTTTAATTTTGAGAAGTGATCTCACAGTCACTGTGGAATGCTAAAGCACACTATGTACTTCATCCTATCCAAATTTTAACCTAAAGACAGAATTATTGTCTCTTAGATTCTTAGAAGATGGTGTTGGTTTTTCTTTTTTTTGTTTTTATTTCTTTTTTCCTTCCCTTTTTCTTTTTCCCTACATAGCACTGGAAGGCTCACTGTGGTGATTAATTTTATCTTCAGATATAGTTATGGCATTAGTAAAAATGCAGTGCTCTCTTTGCTTTGTTTTTTAACTTTTAGATGTGTAAACTTTACAGATTCCCTTGCCTAGCTCAAAGCTAATCTGTACCTGTAAGTTATTCTCCTGTGACTGCTGAGTGCTGTGGTACAATGTGTGATGTGGCAAATGAAATCCTTGATTATGTAGCATTGGCCAGCTCAGCTCTACCTTTCTGTCAGCTGTGGACTATGTGGCCCATTTAAGTCTGTATGGGTGTGGAAAAGTGAAAAAACAAGTGAGTGAAATATTGCTTAACCACCATTTCTCTGCTCTGCAGTAAATCAGCGTTAATACTGTCTTGGTTATATTTTTAAAAATTATTCCTTGTGTTATGCTGCTCCTTTCTGAAAACTGACTTTAACTTTTACTCTAAAGTCATGATTATTATGATGGTGCAAGAAGTAGGCACGAACCAAAGTTTTACTCAAGTAATCTCATTTTACTTGCACGGAATCCTAAAGTGCGGTTGGTGAGATTTTGTAGTGAAAGCCTCTGATGAAGTGAAATTTGTGGATTAGGGACAAACATGTTTTCAAGGTCAATGAGAATAGAAAATGTTTATGCCATGATCAGAGACAGCAATCTCTAGCTGGTGTTCATTTTGAGTTAACAGAGATGAAGGGATTGCTCTGAGATTTTAATTCCTACATAACTAGTCCAGTGTGTCATTTGGGTAAAATTGGGTTGAGTTAGGGTGACCCTGAGTGCTGTACATGTGTTCTGATGTGACAGTATTTTGACCAGAACTGGCAACTGGGTGGTGGAGAACAGTCAGGTTTGTTGGGGAGTAACCTTTCAATGGGCAAACTTACATGTACAGAACAAATACTGAAGTCTGTCTATTGATAGTCCTCAGATTTGTTCCTGTGCCTTTAAACCTTGGTGCAAGAAAAACTACACTGGCTTAAGTAGAGTACACTTTTTAAACAAGTGTCAATAAAGATGAGCTATTTTTTTGGTTAGTTTTTGTATGGGGGAAGATTTGATTAAATGTGTTTTAAAGCTGTTTTTCTGATAGATCTTGTGCATTAAAGGAGGATTGTTTGTGGCCATATGAGGTTTGCTGATGACCTTTCCTTAGGGGAACAGCTTTATGCATGCAAATTGAAAAGCTCCTTTTAGAATCTCAAACTAATTCTATGCACTGACAATCGTGTGTGGCAGTTGATACTGTAAGTGATACATGCAATTTTTGTTCTTCTTTATTATAATTTACAACTAGGGAGGAAAACCTGACTTTTTAGAAGGCTTGGTTGTGTAAATTTTATTAATGAGGGAGGCACTTGGATTTATCTTGACATTTTCAGTTAGGCTTGGCTTCTTTGAGTGCATCTCATTCATACGTGTTTGTGGACTGACTGTGTGTGGACTTGCATTCAGTTACATAAAATTTGGTTTTGTTGGGAAAATCATACAAATCTGTAAGAGTAAATAAGTATTTTTTTTTAAGTTGTAATTTTCAGGCATGCTGACAGTCTAATTTGTACACTAATGTTCATAAATTTTGTTCTTGTTTTGGTTTGCAAAACTATTGTGCTACTCTGGAATGGCCTGATACTACAGAATGTACAAGGGGAAGAAGACTGGACACTGCCTGAACAGTACAGTTGTTTGAGTTATTCATAGAAAGTGAACTGAAGAATCTGTGAAAAACTTAGAAGTAAAAAAAAAGTGGTAATTGAGAAGGTTCTTGAGATACATTGAATTGTTGGAAGTTCTGGTAATGCAAACAGAGTTTATATACACTTGAGACCTGTAAATTGCCTTGGAGTGATGAAGAGCACAAATCAAAACAGAAGTGTTTTGAGGCCCTGCACACTGAGAAACAAATTGCACTGCTGAGCTCCTGCATGATCTAAGGAGATTTCATTTGCCTTTGAAATTAGGGTATTATATTTGCTTTCTTAAATAAATATTTGTGTCTTCTGAAGTGGGAAGAATTTAATGTGCATGTTATCAAGAAGCAGTGGTTGTTTTGTGTGTTTTCCTTCTTTCGCTGCTGAAACTCGAGGAAGGATTTCCTACTTAGGAATATATTACATACTTCGTGGAATAAATGTGGCAAATGTGGGATCTGCGGTTCAGTATTTCGAAAGGCAGAGAAAGAAAGCGAGCAGTGGATTTTGATGGCCTGAATGTGGATGCTGCCAAAGGTCTAATTCAGGTGCATCATCACTCCTTGTATATCCCATATGTTTATCATATTGTGGAGGCAGAACTACTCCTATGTCCAACTGTAAAAGCTCATCCTTGGATTTCTTGGATTAGTTCACATCTGCTGAAAATATCTGTGTTTTTTAGGGAAAACCGTGTTCCTTGGAAGGATTTGCACGTTCCTTTTATGGTGCTTCCGAGGTAGTTGTTTACCTAACTGAAGTCAGAATAAATACTGAAGGAATGGGAGGGTGAAATATTCCTTGATGACTTAACTAACATCTGAAAGTATGAAGGATTTTGAGGTGTGCTAGAGGTGGTAGAAAGGAAAGAGCGGATAATGCCAAGCTTTGTTTTGTTTTTTGTTAAATTTGCAAAACTTTAAAACCAGGCTGCATTAGACTTGGAAGAGTAAGACTGAATTTCCCCATGTTTATGAAGTTGATTACATTGTTGTGGGCAAAATGAGTTACTGATGAATAAGTTTTCATTATGTTAAGATTATGTTTAGAAAACATAATCTAAGACTTGTGAAATGATTCAGTAACGAGCAGTTTTGATACAGGTTGTTGATAGATGCAGAGAGAAATTATGTCAGGAGAAATTTGTTTGGAAATGTTTTTTGTTTTTTCAAAGTTGATATTGCCAATATGTAACATCTGTGAAAATTTTATATAATGAATATTTAAGCACGCTCATTTTGTCTTTGGTTTTGACTGAGATGCGAATGATTTTGCTTTTTTTTTCTGCTTCTGAAATCTGAAAAATGATGAAATAATAATTTTGTTACATTTAATTGAGTTATGCAGTGAATCTTTCAACAACTTCTTAGTTTGGAGTTTCCCTAGGAAAGTATTATGCAAAAAATGAATCCACAGACATATTTATTTGTAACTTAAATTGTTGGAATAGCAACTCAAGTCTTTCGGGTCACATGAAGACTATGTGAAGGCCTGAATTTCTCTCATTGGACTAAAGTTAAAATAATTGAATATTTAATGATTAAAGAGTGGATTTATTTTTCATGAAAAAAATTGGATCTGACTAAATAATATACAGTTTTAGAGCTATTTCCCAATTCAAATTCTATCCCAAGAGTTATTCAAGGCTAGAAACTGCTGTCCTAATATTTGAAGGGCCCTCTAATTGTGAACCTTTTTGCTGTGGATTTGGAATTTCATAGGTGTCTTCTGTTACGTGGAGATGTATAAAAATGAAGGAAAATTATGCAGTCATTTAGAGATAGGATGGAACAGCTTAATCTTTCCATAAGACATACAAAGCCAACAGATATAGTTAACTAAATATTTAAATTTTATATTGCTGATCTCACAATAAATCTCTCATTATTGAGCTTAGTTTCAGATTTGTAGTAAGAGTTGCAGATTTTCTGCTGTTAAATACATCAAAAGAAACTCTGTTGGATAAAATCCTGTAGCAGTCCAAATGTATTTGTAACATTCAAATGAATATTGAACTATTCTCTATCTCCAGTAAGGGCTTTTTAGTAGATGAAATATTCCATAAAAACTGTGTGTAATGCTAGTGAAAGGTTCTTGGAAATCTATGGTAGAGGCACGGGAAAGTTTCTTTGAACTCTTCTAGAAGGTGTGAGGAGAAGCTGTGCTGCCAGATTAATGTCAATGCCAAAAATCATGAGACCTTGGGAGTAGCTGTATGTGAACAAAGACACTTGAAGGGTGGGAAGAACTGCAGAGGTATGAAAATGCAAGGAGCCTGAGTGAATTTTAAATGCCTTCTGCTTAAACCAAGGATGTTTTGTTCTCTTTCATAGAATGATAAAATACTCTTGAGTTGGAAGGGACCTACAAGGATCATCAAAACAAACAAGACAGCCCCAGTAATCACACACCATGTGCCTGAGAGTGTTGTCCAAGTGCTTCTTGAACTCAGAGTCTCAAGGCCCTTCACCATTTTCATTGCCTTCCTTTGGGCACTCTCTAGTAGCTTAATATCCTTCTTGTGCCAAAAACTGTACAAAGGACTTGAGGTGAGGCTGCCCCAGAGCAGAGTAGAGTGGGACAATCCCCTCCCTCTCCTGGCTGACAGTGCTGTGCCTGATGCCCCCCAGGACACTTTTGGCCCTCCTGGCTGCCAGGGCACTGCTGACTCACATTCAACTTGCCATAGACCAGGACTCCCAGGTCCCTTTCCACAGGGCTACTCTCCAGCCTCTCGTGCCTCAGTCTGCACATACATCCAGGGTTGCCCTGTTCAGATCTAGAATCTGGCACTTGCCTTTGTCAAACTTAGTGACTTCATACAGTTGGTGATTGCTCAATCATTTGTTGAAGTCTCTCTTCAGGACCTCCCTACCATCGAGGGAGTCAAGAACTTCTCCCAGTTCAGTACTGTCAGCAAACTTGCTTAATATTCCTTCCAGTCCTTTTGTTCAAGTTGTTTATGAAGATGTGGAAGAGAACTGGGCTGGGGATGCAGCCCTGTGGAGCCCCACTAATGACTGAACACCTGTCTGATGTTAACCCACTCACTGTAACTCTTTGTGCCCAACCTGTGAGCCACTTGGTCACATGATACATTTATTTTATTGTAGGAGAAGGATCCTGGGAGAGACGCTACCAACAACTTCACTGAAATCTGAAAAGATTATGTCAGCCAGCTGCCCTTGGTCAGCTAGATGGGTTACCTTGTCATAAAAGGACAGTAAGTTTTTCNTTTGTTGAAGTCTCTCTTCAGGACCTCCCTACCATCGAGGGAGTCAAGAACTTCTCCCAGTTCAGTACTGTCAGCAAACTTGCTTAATATTCCTTCCAGTCCTTTTGTTCAAGTTGTTTATGAAGATGTGGAAGAGAACTGGGCTGGGGATGCAGCCCTGTGGAGCCCCACTAATGACTGAACACCTGTCTGATGTTAACCCACTCACTGTAACTCTTTGTGCCCAACCTGTGAGCCACTTGGTCACATGATACATTTATTTTATTGTAGGAGAAGGATCCTGGGAGAGACGCTACCAACAACTTCACTGAAATCTGAAAAGATTATGTCAGCCAGCTGCCCTTGGTCAGCTAGATGGGTTACCTTGTCATAAAAGGACAGTAAGTTTTTCAAGCAGGGCTTTGTTCTCATGAAGGTGTGCTGGCTGTAACTCATCACTGCATTGTCTCTCAGGTGTTTCTCAATATTTCTCAGAATAATCTTCTCCATAATTTTACCAAGCTCTGAAGTGAGACTGACAGGCCTGTAATTTCCATGGTCATCCTTTTTGCCATTCTTGAAAACTGAGGCAATGTTAGCCAGCTTCCAGGCAACTGGGACCTCTTCAGAGTCCAAAGAACATTTAAAAATCATCAAGAAAGGCCTTATAGTAACATCAACCATCTCTTTTAATATTCTCAGATGAGTCCCATCAGGCCTCATAGGTTTGTAGTGATCTGTTTGGAGCAGCAGATCCTGCACACGTTCAGTCAATTGGGAGTTGATCATTCTCACTAATATGACTGCTAACATATTTTAAAAGCCTCCTTTTATTGTCCCACACAGTTCTGACCAGCTTCAACTCCAGTTGAGCTTTGGACACATGAATTTTCCTCCTGCAATAGCAAGCATCATTCCTGTATTCCTCCCATGTCACCTGACCTTGCTTCCACTGGGCATACACCTTCCTTTTGTGCCTTCTCTCCAAAAGACGATCCCTGCTCAACCAAGCTGGTCTTGTGTCTCACCTGCTTGACTTTTGACTGTTTGAAATTGCCTGTTCCTGTGCCCTTAGGAGGTGGTAGTTAAAAATGATCATCACTGATGGACATCAGAACCTTCAAAAACATGTTCTCTTGGGACCTTAATCGTTGGTTTCCTCAGCAGCCTGCAGGTGGCTCTTCTTCTGTTCAGGGTTGAGGTTTTGCTAGCACTTTTCCTCCTGACAAGAAAGATTTTAAATTTGATGGCTTCATGGTTGCTGTGGCCAAGATGGCCACCAATCTCATGAGACCCACTCTGCTGACAAGCTGCAAATCAAGGAGGGCACCTTTCCTGGTTGGCTCCCTTAGCGCCTGTACTATGCAGTTATCATCCCGGTGTTTTAGGAATCTTCTGGACCTGTTTGTGCCAGCTGTGTGATGCTCCCAGTTACCATCTAGCAAGTTGAAGTCCCTCATAAGAACAAGGGCAGCTGTTTTGGAGATGTCTCGTGGTGCCTTGAAGAGTAATTCACTGGCATCACCATCCTGGTTGGGAGATGTACAGCGGACTCCCGTGATAACATTTGCATTATTTGTTTGCCCCTTGATTCTCACACAGAGGCTCCCAACTGTGCCATTGGCAGCAGTCAGCTTCACACATTCTAGCCTCTCCATTTCATACAGTGCCACACTCCTGGGTCACCTGCCCTACCTGTCCCTCCTGAAGAGTCTGTAAAATATCCAGCATGGCACACTGGGCACAGGACATCGCACCAGGTTTCATTTATGTCAGTGATGTCAAATCTCTGGGACTTGGCCAAGCTTTGAGCTCCCCTCGCTTGTTCCTCACACTGAGTGTGTTGGTATAGAAACATTTCAGGTGTGGTTCAATGTAGCTGACACTGTGTGGAGCAAATTAAGGATCTCAGTAGCACTCAGTTCCTCAGTCTTGACGTTCCATGTCATTGCTTAGCACTGGCAAGCCTGTTTATGTCCTTTTTCCTTCTGCCAATCTAGTTTAAATCTCTATAATGTTTTTTGCTTTCCTCCATAGATGTTCTGCTACTCTATGCTTTTCTTAAGAGAAAAGTGCTGGTATACTGCTACTAGTGGTGATACAAGATCTTGTAATTAAATTGTGAAAAGTAATGCAAATGATACCTAAGGGAGCAGTTACTGTTGCCTGTTTTGTTTAACTTTGTTACTCCTGGCAGTGGAATGTCTTATTTAGTAGCTTTGATACTCTTTTAGAACAGTTTATTTCGGAGTATATCTGGAACATGAAAAAGGAATGAAATAGGTAGTAAATTTTTATATTAGAGTTTACTCGCATATTTGAATTGTTGTGACAACATCTTGGAATATTGAAACTTGCATATAATTACAGTTGTGCTGTTGCTGCAACTTAGGCATTTGAGAATTGTCAGAATAAAAAAGGTGATTAAATGAGTTACTCTTTTACTGTGTTTTATACAGCATCTTAGAGAGTGTTTGTTGCTACAGAATAGGGTTCTTGTGCAGCGTATAGTCTTTGGTGTTAAATGGGACGTTTTCAACTGAGATTTAGAGAGATGTGTAGATTTATATCTCTTGAGAGATGTCTGAAATACTTTTCAGCAGTAGATTGTGGTTGAGTGTGTGTGTGTGGTCTTTGGTAGTGATGTAATCTAAAGAGCTGGCCATTATTGCCAGGGCAATTGAAACAGGGAGCCTTAATATCAATATGGTTTCATGGTTTGATCAAATTCTTGCATCCCTCTAAGAATTTTTCTTATAGCCAGTGTTGCACTCACAATTAGGTTTTGAATACTGTAGCAGCATGCATTTCCTTATATAATGTGTTCTTTTGGATGATGTGTGAACTTGGAACAATAGCAGCACGGCTGTTGAATATACCAAATGTATAATGGAACAGAAGACAGAACAGAGTATGTTTTTCTAATGCATCTGTTTATTCACCGTGTATATAATACTAGGGTTTCTCTTCAGTGCCTTTAATCGGTTTCCTTTATGTCTGTTTCTGTGTGGATTTCTTAGGACATTTTCAGTGTTCCAAGTTATTCAGGATGATACAACTGCACAACATGAATTTTTATGTAAAAAAATAGGTTGAATATACTGGTAGATTGAAGAAATATTTTTATTTACACACCTGTGTAGTTCCATTAAAACTCATTCAGTTGCTCTCTATGTAGAATTTTCTTCGTCAGTGAGAGTGAAACACAAACACTCAAAGCAGACTGGATTTTTTTAGTTGGGGAGTTTGTCTATTAAGCAACTTTGTGTGCAGATCATCAATGTGTAAAACATTTATCAGACTAAAAATGTCTCCTTGAGAAAATAGTTGTCTTTCTGTCCTCTTCAGGTACCACAAATTGCTTATCTAATCTCTAGGCAATACAGGTCTTTAGGGAATGATTCCTTTAGTACTTGCATTGACTTGAAGTACTGTAGTATTTAGTCACCTGCTGTAATGCAGGACAAACATTACTGAAGTTGTGAGGTCAAGTGCCTGAAAGTTTCAAAGTTCTATTGCATGCAAATGAATTCCAACATTCATGGAATGGATAGGAGAACTGAGCAAACTCTCCCGGGCTGGGAATAGCTGCTGTAATTCTGGAGCTAGCAGTCTACCCACACCAGTCTGTTGGTGAATCCAAAGTAATAAGTTTTGCCTTTTGACTTCTGACATCAAACGTTGTAGAACCAGTACTGGCAGAAATGGTTAATTCTCTGTGTACCCAATAAATACAGCTAATCTCAGGTGTTTCTTCACTGTAAATTGAGTATTTGTTTGGGGATGGTATCACTGTAGTCTTGTTGCTAAATTTACTTCAGTTAATTGAGTATATTCTGTATTAAGTCGTGTCAACATGAATCAGTAGCCTGCCTGTCTTTTGCCATCAGTTTTAATTGGTGTTTCTAAAACTGAGCCAGAGATTCTTTTCGGACTTCTGCAGGTGTTGGTTGTGTGACTGTTGCCAGTGACCTGAAACATTACTGTCACTTTTCTTAGTTGTCTTCACAGCTTCTTTCCTTGCTTTTCAGGCAGTCTCCCTATGGTGCTTGGGAAAGTCTATCAAATTGCATTAAAAAATAAAACCTCTAGTAGCTGATGGTAGCTGTGCTTCTCAGTTACTCTAATGTTACTTCCTTTCTTACAGATCTTCCAGGCTTGTTTCACTTTTTATTCTCAGTCTATATGGATTTTAGAATAATTTCTAATTAAGATCTAACTACTTTTCCTGCTATGTAATACTATTCTGACTTTTTTCATAGCTTCCTTTACCTTCTCTTTCTCTTTACACTTGAACATAAATAGTCATTTCACTCCTGTGACATCAATTTGTTAACTTGGCTTTGATGGTGTGTTTGCCGTTATACTGATGTTTAGTCATATATTTTTTTTTAAGCAAGAACGACTGTTTAAATCCCAGCAATATTCCCTGATTCTGGGGTGAAGCTTTTTGTTCAACTGTGCCATTTATGTCAGCAGAGATGAAAAATGAGAACTAAACACTAAATCAAGATGAGAAATGAGGACGAGAATGACTTTTCTTTGATAGATTGCCCATACTGCCCGTAGAGCTAGCACATAGCAAGAAAAGAATTTTGCAACTGAGTTAGAATGCTTACACTGTGTGTGTTACTTTCTCACTTTAGATGATGCACACTTTGGAATGATATCTGACTTCTGAGCCTTGTAAATTATGGTCAGTCTTTGAGAAAAATCTGATGGATCTTCCTTAACAGTCTAGGAAAACTGATGCAATTCCAATCACTTGTTTCTTACTTGCATTTTGTGTCAGAATTTTTTACATGCCAAGTAATCACAAATCCTACAGGTATGTATATCTTTGTCTTTCAGTGCTTTTCCCCTGGAATGTGGACATTATGGTGAAGAAAAGATATTGCCATCAACAGTATAACACTGTCACAGGTAAGAGCAGTAAATAAATAAAAACCTTTTGTATTACTAAGGTAAATTCATCATAAAATGTACAGGAACTTCAGCATGAAAAAAATCATAATTGCTGTCCTTATGTCAAATTAGTTGCAGATTAGATTGTTAGGAAATGTTGTAAAAGAACCCTTGTGTCCTGGAGAAGCTGCGACAGGAATGTTTGCATGTCTTCCTTTTTGATTTGTAATGTGGGAAAAATGTATGTGACTTATCATGTTTGTTCAGCAGGTATCTTATAAAGGGTAGTAATTTCAGTTTATGGAAGAAAGCATACCCGTAATGTAACTGGAGTACCTCTTGGTTCAGCAGCAGAAAAGGAAAGGACATAAACTACCATTTAATAGATTTGCCCATGTAATAGATTTATTTCTGAAAATTGAAATTTATACTGTTCATAATGTATTTGATGCACTAAAAATTCTAGGATTTCTTACTGTTAGTTCTCAGTGAAGAAGCGGTACAATATGGAACATAAGTATTTTTTCTTCAGTACTTAAGATATATATGCATTCTGTTGCTGATCCTCTAAGTACCTGAGTGGTGCCCTTGAAGTTCTACCTCAGCATGCTTAATGACTAGTTTTCTTACTTCTTCCCTATTTTTTTGACATAGTGGGTGAGGAAAAATTACCTATTGCTTCTCATTGACTCTGTTCCTCTGAGACCTGTGGTTTGGAAAGTGACTTTAGAGTATCTAGTGATGGTGCTTCAACCTGCAAGGTTATGTAGTAGCCTAATGTGGTTTGTCTCGTAAATGCCTCTGTCTATACTATGGCCACCACTGCATTTACTTCTACTGCTGAAATCCTTTTCCCTTGCACTAAGCAAGTCATCTTGGACTGGAACCTGTATTATTTGTGTTTTTTGATTGCCCTCAGAACAAGTATTTCATTCCCCCTGCCAAACAAATTTCCGTGTACTTCATTGTTCCAGTGACAGTTTATTCACCTGCTGATAATTGATGTTTAAGCATCACCTACTTATAATTGTACTGTCCGTATGTGTGATTCAACAGATTAAATTATTCAGGAGGCTGTGGATATTACTTGCTATATTTTCTCTACTAGCTCTTTGATTTTTTGCAACATTGCAAACTGTGCTGCAAGCAGTAATTTTACTTTGTTAGAAACGGGTTTCAGAACTGAAAGTGTCTTCAGCTCAAAGTGTTTAAAATAAGCTCCTGGTGACTGTCTTAAAATAGGCTGTAGCACATGAAATATGTCTTTTTTTCAGAGGATGGTTTCTTTTACAACAGTGTATACCCAGCACTGAAGCAAATGTAGCAAAATAATTTTGGGCAGGTATTTAACTTATCCTGAAATTTTACTTTTTAGACGCCAACTACCTTCTGGATTGTGTGTGTTTTAACACTACTGTCATTAAATAGAAAACAATATCCATTCTTCTTATAGCAGAGATTTAAAAAAAAAGAAAAGTATTGTTGGGGTTCTTGTCGCAGCAAGGGACCAGAGAGATCGCATGCACCAATATGGTGTAACAAGTAAATCTCATTTTATTCAAATTAACTCACACATATAAACTCCAGTTAACTCCGCCGTGTCACAACAGGTCTGACCCCATAGGTTAAAGGCTGCAAACATGTACATATAAGGTAAAACTCAGGTACTTTCCGTGTTGCTTGTTGTTGTTTTCCTTCTAAGTTTGATGTCCCATGCTCCTCTGGATTCACCCGAGTCAGTGGGCGGTAACAGGTTCTCTATGTCAGTAATAACTGAAATCTCTGTAGGAATTGGCATCTGGTCAATGATGCCAAATGGTGAAGAAAGGTGCTGGGTTAGCAAATTTGGGATGTAAGTGTGGTAGGGGAGAATAAGTATATTTTAGTTTTAGATTCTAGGAGTTACTGAAAGAACTGAAGTGTCCTTTTCATGGGTGCATAAATTGTGCATCTCAGAAATTATAATTTGGACAAGATAATATACAATTTACATAGCTATGCAGTGTTAGCATGTCCTTAAAACAACTGTTACTACTTGACGGGGAAAAAAATTTAAATAAAATGCTTTCTTTTGCAGAGTTGATGTAAGATAGAGTGAGAGTCTAAGTGTTGGTCTTAAGTGTGTTTATCGATTCAGGAAGTAGCTTTTAGGGTGTTTTTTGTTGCTTTTTTAAAATATCTGTTGCATACAGTATTGAGATTTTTTAGCACGTTTCAGTTGCACCAATGTCTCTTGCCTTTACGTACTAAAATCAGAGGTTTTAACCTTAAAGTAGTGCCTTTCATAGATCTGTAAAGCAAATATAATTAGTTATAGCTTAACTGTATGACTAGTTGAAGGGAAAGATAATTTTGAACAAGAATCTTACTATCTTGTAACAATGTTATTTTTCTTTTAACAGATTTCCTGTAAATACTGGTAAATCTTGCTGCTGTTGTGCATTCTGGAGATACATTTTTACTGCAGATACTACCAAGGCTTTGCAAAGAGGAGGAACATGCTGCTGTTGACTGCTTAGTGATAGTAACCAGATGGGCTTTGACTTAGGATGTTCTCCTTCTTATATTGTCCCATTGGAGTTTGCTTATAGTGATTTTTAAAGAGAGGAAGAAATCAAAGTGGAGTACTGTAAACTTGACATGGAGAGTAAAAAGAAAGACAAAGACAAAGACAAGCCAGATGAAAAAATGGCACGGCCTAGTGGAAGATCAGACCATAATCCACGTGGAACTGGTTCTTCACATTCTGGAGTGTTAATGGTTGGCCCGAACTTCAGAGTTGGTAAAAAAATTGGATGCGGCAATTTTGGAGAACTACGGTTAGGTAAGATCCTTGTTTCTCTGTTTCAGTTTATGTTATTCAAGGCTCTTTGTGCAGTGTAAGTATGAACATTTCTGTATAAATACACCATACAATTTTTCAAACTGCTTTAAACCTTCAGGTGTGCAAGGTGAATTTAACCCATTTTGTGACTTTGCCCTAGTCAGTGCAAGCTCAATGGCATATGAGGAATCCCTGTAGCTGGAGACTTTCTGGTACTAAAAATGTTTGGTAACTGTGTGGCGTGCTGTCCTGAATTCAGTCAGTTGTGTCTTTCAAAATGCTGGAAGTTACTTTATGGTTATTGAAGTTTGCTGTTTTCTGACCTCCTGAAGCAGTTTATTCAGATGTATTTGGGCCTAAATGCATGTAAGACTCATCCCTGTCCTATAGGTCCAGTTTATAGAACTGTGGTCTTGGAGGTCTCTTGGAGTTACTGTAGCTGGCACTACAGCATTTTTAGTAGTAGGAAGCACTTGGATTCCTTCATTTCCTTTCTACTGTAGTGAAGGTTAACAGTGAGCTGCTGTTACACAGGGGCAGTGAGAATCCATCTGTAGAGGAAATCTGGGAGATGGATAATTCCGTCACCTTAGTTCCCTACTGAACAGATGGCTGAAAATCAAATGATGGAGAAGGCAAAGAATTTGGGCAGCAAATCTGGAAATAATACCTTATTGTTTTTTAAAATAGACAAGAAGTGATGGCTGCCTGCTTTTGGAAGACTGTATATTTATGGAGACTTGGATTTCCAGGACAGAGTGATTAGCCAGGATTTTCAAGATATATGAATTCTGTGTGTGTTAATAAATGTAAATTGACACTTAATGGCAAGAATTTATTTTGCAGTGTTCTTGGGAGGCTTGAGTTAATGCAATGCTTCACACTTTAAAGAGAGATGGGTTTTAAAGTTAGATATTTGAGAGTACAGTGGGCTGTTATGTAGGTATTGTTTCTGTTGATCTTTACTACTCATTGCTTTTCAGGCAGTAGTGTAATGTAGTACATTACAAATACTTGCATGAAATATAATGTGGTTTTAATATAGTGCTTTCTGGAGACTGTGAGGATGTAAACAAAGTTAGCAAATAGATATGGTCAGGGGTCTAAAGACAATGTTGTTGCAGTTCTGACAGAGGACACTGAATTTAACAATCTCAGTAACAGGTACTCTTGTTACTCCTATTGAGAGCTAAACAAGATTGGTACAGTCCACAAGTCAAGCTGAAACTGTCTTCCACTCTTCTAAAACTTTTGTATACTGGCTTTGAAGGATAGTATTTGTTTCAGACCTCTCCATGGACTAAATCAAACCTGTGGAATTATTATTACATAAAGGCAACTGCAAACTAGTAAAGTTATTTTTTTGCCTGACTCTTGTCTTGGTCATACAACATACAGAGTTGATTAAAAATTAGTATCAGATTAACTTATTTGTTTACTGCTGGTACAGAGGGAAATAATCTTTCATTTTAAATACAATATGAAATTAGTTTAAGACATTGTC
>VWZD01007826.1:371518-449918 GCA_013396695.1 Sakesphorus luctuosus | reverse complement strand
GGGAATGTGGCAGAGGGATGGGCGCTGCTGCTGGATCCCACTCTGCACATGAGATGGGGTTTGGTTTCCAAAGGTAGAGTGGTTCCAAGGGAATGGGGCAGAGGGATGGGCCTTGCTGCCTCTGGGCCATTCCAGAGCCTCTTCAGGGACACAATCCTCTTCACGTTCCCAGTGTGATGAGTTTCCTTGTTGTTTTCCATTTTTATTTCAGTGTTTTGCTGGTTTTACCCAGCACTGTTATTGCAGTTCTTCCATTTCACAAGAAGACCAGTGAGCAGTTGGCAGGGGCATTGCAAGAGTGCTTGGGATGTTTTGTAAGAGGGGGCCTGTCAAAGGCAGATAAACAGAAAACTTCACCCAAATTTTAATAAGGGGATTTTTGTAAGCTCTGAGGAAATCAAAGGTCAGATGCATGTATAGACATTCAGTGATATTTTACTTCTTTTTCCCCCCAGTTGCTTTCTCTGCACAGTTTTGAGGGCTTTATAAGAGTGTGTTTTGATTTTAATTGTGGAATTTGCTTTCAGTTAATACATCTGACATTTGCTTTAAATGTTCTCATTACTGTGGGGAAGAAATGAACATTTCTGAGGAATGTTTATCTAGAAGCATACAGAGGACATGATGTATTGCTGATATTTATATCTCTAACTAAGAGAACTCTGTTCCATTGTAGGTGAGAAACTGGTTCTTTTGTCAAACCCAGTGGTTTCTGTCATGTGTTGTGTGCATGAGTTGGCTTTGGATGGGGAAGAATTTCAGATACTATTATCCATTGGTTTGCTTGTGGCTTATTTTATCCTTGTTCCTTTCCATCTGAGCCTAATCTTCCAGGATCCACTTGGTTTCACTTTCTTCTTGCCTTTGTTTTGTTGCCCTTTCTCCCTGTCCTGTTTGGTCCAGCGAGTCCTTTATTTAGTGGACAAGTTTTGGTGATAAAGTGTGGAAAGTCTGGTCTTGGAGTGCTCTGGGGGTGACCAAGTCATCAACAGGACACTCACAGATTGTGGCTCCACCTTTGTCCTAACTATTCACATTAACTGTAGAGTTTTCTTTCTGGAAGAAAACACAGAAAAAAGAAACCAGAATATAAAGTAAACCCTTTTGTTCCCCCAAATCAACACTGCTCCCCCTTCCTTTTTTCCCCAGGCTCAGTTTTGTGGTTGCAATGTTGTCTCCCGTCAGTTCTGTGTTCAAAGATGAGGATATTGGATACTTTTCCTTGGCTTTTGAGTCATTCACCTTTAATTTCCGAACTGCAATTAGAAATAAACTTTTTCCTTGCCCCTACTTTTTGCATCCTGGGGTAGCAATTAAGAAGAGCTGGGTGAATAGGTGACCATTTTACCCAACTCTATTACTCTGACTGATGGAGCCATTAGATAAAGGCAAACTGTAATTCTTTATTACCTGCCTGGCTCATTTCTGCACTTTGCCCTGGAGAAGAGCTGCATAAAAGATCAGAGTGTTATTGAAAACTCCTGAGCAAATATTGAGCAACTTGGGCAGATTTTGCGGAATTGCAGCGTGGACATGGGAGTGTTTGGGGGAATATGTGGGGAGAATCCAGGATGGTGGAGCTGCAGTGGGATGGCTTTGGGAAAGAGGAACTGGGAACACTTTGGATATGATAAATACGCTTATAATTAGTGAGATCATTAGCATGGACACCATGTACTTAAGTATTCACAAAGAAGTCTTTAAGCCAAGCAGTTAGCTCCACAATGCAGGGAAGAGACAAAATGAATTATATACAGCTGAATAAGCTTTTCAGAATCTCCAAGGAGGTGACTTGTCTGTTGATGGCCAGTGGGGGTCGAAGAGTGAAATAATTACTTAACAGCATGTAAACAATGTGAGATGTGAAGTGTGCATTTTTTCCCTTTTCTTTGGCTTTTCCTTTTTTTTTTTCATTGAGAGAGTTTCTTGTTGCGATGGCTCCACTGGGACAAGCAGCAGAGAAATTTGATTAAATGGATGCCTGGGGTCACGACCCTGTCTAAACATGCTGCAGCTCTCAACATTAATCAAAGAATGTTAAAAAAAAAATTCTGACCTTGCTGCATATGAGTATTGGTGAGCTGTGAATGCAGCGGGGCCGGAGCAGGAGCAGGAGGAGGAGGAGGAGGCAGCTCCCAAGGACAATGGCAACCCATCCTGTTGGTGCAGTGCTTGTTGGGGACTTTGATGTGCTGCTGGCCCTGGAGTTGGGAGATGCCATTGGGATGCGGGTGGGAATGCAGCTTGTTTTTGTTCAGGGCTTCTGCTGCCTGAACCCTGAGTGTGGAAAATATTTATGGCTCGGTGGCACATGGGAGACCTGTGGGTTCAGAGGGATTCTTGGCTGCCTCCCCTCGCTTTAATGGAGCTGAAGTACAGAGGAAGCAACTCCTGGAGGAGCAGCCAGGATTAATATCATGCTTATTGTTTAAGTGTGGGTTCCTAAAGAGTTCTTGCAGTAGCAGGGTGAAAGGTCTTGGTTTTTACTGAGCAAATTACAAAGTAATACAGGTTACAATAAATCAGAAAGTGAGATGTGGTCACAAGTCCCCAGGTGGTGTTTTATTACTTGTGGAAGTCTGGATTCCTACCTGAACTTCCTGATCCATTTGGGTTTTCCCTCAGTGCCAACTATTCTCATTGCAGGCAAGAATATTTTGGGTAGGCAGAATTTTACAAAGTGAAACAAGTCTCATTGATGTCCAGTTTTGAAATCAGTCCAAGGCAGGGATAGGTGGATCTTTGCTCAGGTTTTGAGCTGTTTGGCTGGGCATGGAAGCAGAGCAGCCCCAGGAGCACAGTGGGTTCCCCCCTGCTCTAACAGGGGGTTCTGCAGGGGGGCACTGTGGTTGCTGCTTTCATGAGATGATGAGGAGGACACTGCATGAAGAACAGAAAGGTGCATCGTGGCTCTGAGGCAGAAACTTCCCCCTGGTTAGTAGAAATCCATATTTTGGTTTGCAGTTTTGCCCTCCTTTCACAGATGTTTGCAGGGTGCAGGTGGCAGTGCAGGTAACCCAGGTGGTGAGGGGGAGGAGGTGACACTGCGAACTTAATGTCCACAAAGCACAGGACTTACTTAGAATTTATAACCCAATGCCACCCAAGTTCCTCTCTGCAAGGGTTCTGTTGCATATTTGTTTTTGAGAGAAATCAATAAAATACGTAGAAATTACTTACACTTAACCTGAGCATGATTTAAGAGAAAATAAAATACTACATTGATGTAGACCTTGATGTCTCAAGAAGGTGAGAGGAAAGGGAGGTGATTCAAGTGGTGTTAGAGGAATTTGGTCTTTCTGTCAGTTGTCCCTGCTGGTGTCACTGTTATGGAAGAGCTCCACACATTTACATGTTGGATTCTGATCAACAGTGAATGCCTGAAATGACCAAATTAGAAATTATAGACAGATGTAAATAATGTGAATATATGTGTGTAGAACATCTATATGAGGGAAACAGCTCAAAGTTTGGAGACCCTGGAATAGCTGGACAGGGAAAAGGGTAGAGGGGATGTCACTCAGTGCTGCAGCAAAGGCAACAGATCCCCACTGTGAGCTGTAGAAACCTTCAGCTGAGACTTTATTTGATTCATGGTGGAATTCATCATGGAACACGGACCTGCTTTCACTGGTTTTAGTGTCATAACTCTGCCTGAAGGGCCCAGCAAGCCAGTTTGCAGGAGAGCTGCACCGTGCCCATCACTGTGATCACAACTCATAAAAAGCACTTGAATTTCGGTATCACGAACTCATAACATACAAAAATCAGTTTACAAGATCTTGTATGAAACCTCAGGCAAGTTACCTCTTGTGAGACCTTCAAAAAGTCCCAATTTTGGGAAGGTTTTGAACTGCAGTGTCAGTCAGTGATGGCAAACCCCAGGTGGTGTGGCTCTCTGCAGATCAGGAACACAGCACTGATGGTTATGGCGTTTGTGTTACTCCTCTTGGCCTTCCTGCCTTCTTTGGAATTCCCTTCAAGAACAAAATAAAATCATCTGAGCTCTGGGCCTTCTCACAGGCAGTGATACCTTTTGGAGATTCACTGATTGAAAGAAATGCAATCCTTAAAAATAACCATCAGTGCCAATCAGTTGGGTTTTTGGAAGTGGAGGTGCAGAGAACTTGGAGGTGCAGTTTCTGACAGTGGTCTTGGCTTGTTGGTGCAGGATTGAGTCAGACACACATGAACTTGGATTTTCCAAAGAAAACCCACTGCTCTCATTGAAACCAGAGACAGTATTTATATGATGTTGTTGTTCTTGTCTTTGTAAAGAGTTAATTCAGCAGCAGGTACTGAGCAAAACCCACCTCAGTTTCCCACCTTTTGAGCTTCTTTGAACTCCTTGAAGAGTTTTGGCCAAGTTACGATGATAAAGTTTTTGGGTGTGCCATGATGGGCCCCAGCACTTACTCTGTGGGAGACAATAATTAGGTTGAAGGAAGATTCTTTGATCCCAATATCCCAAAATTCCTCCCATCTGCCAAATTCATGATCATTGCCCACAGTCTGAGGTCCTTCTGTCTGAGCCCTTCAGGTGGGGGACAAGGCCAGGTCCTTTACCTGCACTTTGTGTTTGATTTGGGGGCAGATAATCCCTGAGTTTCTTAAATCACAGCA
This sequence comes from Sakesphorus luctuosus, assembly GCA_013396695.1. Taxonomy (NCBI): domain Eukaryota; kingdom Metazoa; phylum Chordata; class Aves; order Passeriformes; family Thamnophilidae; genus Sakesphorus; species Sakesphorus luctuosus. The sequence continues at coordinate 445,295 of VWZD01007826.1, read as the reverse complement.
CTTCTAAGATAAATATGTCATAATTATAACTTGGGACAAGTTGCAGTTTTTTTGATGAACATTCCTGATTTTTCAGCTTTATCTTGTGCTGCTTTTTTGGCTGATTTTGGCTGGTCCTCACTGTGTATTTCTGTAATTGCCTGAATTTATCTTGGAGGAATGAGGCAGGGGGTGCTGCTGTTGGACAGAGGTGATGGAGGTCATGGTGTTCATGCCAGGCTGTTTGTGTTTTTATAATTACAGTGCAGAAGGGTTGTTTTGTTCATTACAGAGCAGGTTATTCTTACAGAAATTCCTTTCTGTGAATGGTGCTGAAAAGAAATGAAAATCATCACACATCAGTGTCCTTTTACCATTTCCCCATGACAATCATAACATGTTCTGCCATAACCAACTCTTGAGACTTTTTAATATATAATTACATAATTAAAAAACCCCCATTTTGATTCACTGTGAAAGCTGTAAAACAACCTAAATGGCCAATGGCTTTTAAATACCTTTATTTAGCTGTGCTTAACATGACTTTTGCTGATAAAGTTGAAAATTCCTTTATCTTAACTCAAATTTTCTGCACAAAGTGCATATTTCATATAATAAAAATAGAAGAGGAAAAGATGATCAGATCTTAAGTTACACACATGCTCTAAGATTAATTTAATTTTAGCAAAGTGAGCAGCTTGAGTAGGAGTTACCTGGTTAAAAAGAACATATTTATGGAAGTGCTTTTACTGTAGGTAAAGAAAAACATAATAGTGATCAGTAAAATGTTTCAGATAATATAATTGTTCAGAGGTTAGTCCTGTGTATTCAGTGTCTCACATCATGGTCCTGGGCTTTGCAGCTTTGCTGTAAACTTTGTCATTTTTGGGGTATAAAAACAAAGAAGATTGAGCACAACTATCACAGGGGTTTTTTTTCCCCTGGAGGTTTTTAACCAGGACTAGTTGGGCTCACCAAGGGTGAAACCTCGTGTGACTCTGTCACTGGAACAGGATGGAGAGTTAAATGTTGCACAATTGGGTGAAAATGAAGTGATTCCTATAAATTTCCTCGTTTCAGAGCACAGAAAAGTCCCACATCTGTGTCTTTGTAGTCTTTGTACACATGGACTGGGACACAGAATTCCTGCAGGTCATGGGTTTGTCCGAGTACTAAAAGGGATTTCATGAAAATCACACTTTCAACAAAACATTTTGTTAAAGGGAGTTAAATTTATTCATCATTCTCGCTGAAAACAATTCCCAGTAAATATTTTAGGTGAGTTTCTGGGGGAACACAATGGCCATGCAGACCCAAGTCCCAGTGACAGCACTAAAAGGCACTGCTGGATTTATGAGAGCTCTCTGTTTACCCAAGAACGTCGAAATTTCCCTTTCTAAATGGGACAGCCTTATCTTTATTATTGCAGTGCCTTTTAGTTTGCAGTCCTGCTGTAAGCAATGTTTCAGGAGCTGCTTCAGGGTCCCTAAATAAATGAACAGGCAGAATTAATGCTCACTGCCAGCAATCTACATTTTATATATGCTGGGGTTGAACGTAAGCCTTGCTGAGCAGCACAAAAGAAAAATGATGGTGGCACTTTATTGATACAGAATTTATGTGATAACAGAAGGTAAATTGAGCCTCTGAAAATAAACCTTGTTTACAAATCCAGGGCTTTCTTTTAAAAAAACACACAAGCCAAACCGTGATGGCAGTGAAAACTCTCCAAGAAGCCGCCCCTCCTCTTCTTGGTCAAAGATGTGTCAGGATGGGTATAATTGTACATCAGATTTACTCAGCCCAAGCAGACCTGCTCACCCTGGCTGGGTTGTGCCTGGCTCTCCCAGGACTGGCACCAAACCAAGGGTTTAATTGGCAGAAAGCAGCATTTCACTGCCCAAACCACATGGCCCAGTGGAACTGCACTGTCCTGTCCCATGTCCCCAGGGAGTGCCACTTCCATGGGTATTATGGACCAGGGCTTGTGTGCACAGGGAGAGTTTTCAGTGTGTCCTGCCTGGAAAAGCACTGATGGAGTTCCAGCCCACGCAGTTTCCCCCTGAGATCAACCCCCAGTGCTGTTTCCATCTTCAGATAAAAATCTGATCAGGAAAACAGCTGATGGAAGTTAAAACACAGTGTACTATTTATATGCTAAAAATAACATTTGGAATGCTTTTGTGTTGAGTTATCTTGGCTGTCTGGAGCAGCAATTAATAATTTATTCTGCCTTTCTTAATCTGCTTTTCTGTTTTTTTATCAATGGCTCTTCATTGGAGAAGCCACTGTGACGAGTAAGTGAGATGCTGGGATTTGAGCCACTCTAACTCAGAGGAGTTTCTCTGGTTTAAGCTGCTGCAGCTGAAATTTTACTTGATGTGCTTTTCTCAGGCCTGTTTTGTTTTTTGTTTTTTGTGAGTGCTTCCCTCTCCCACCCCCCTCTTCATCAAATAACCCATCATTCTCCAAGGGGAACCTTAAAAAAAAAAAACCCACTACAAAACCCCTCCCATCACCACCCCAAACAAAACCAACCCAACCCAAACCTCAGCCCTAAGGGTTGCTGAACTAAACTGATGGTTTTGGCTCATTTAGGGAAAGCTTTTGGCTCTGGAATAAGATATTCAGCCAGTAAATCATCTGCCAAAATAACCCTTTATTTGTTATTTTTATGTCCAAGGCAAGCAGGTTCCTATGATAAGTTTTTATTTTTTAAGATGATTTAAATAAAACAGAATTACTTATTAAAATCATCTGAATTTCACCTTTTAGTGGTGTTTATTGTCCTCTAAATTTTTGCTTGAAATCTTTTCATGTTAATAGAAATGTAATATTTTTTTTGAAGTTGATGAAAGGCCCATGGCTTAAAAAAATTCTAAATCTCAGCACTTGTAGGATAAATTCGTCACAATTATAACTTGGAGCCCAAAAAAGTGCAGTTTGGAGAAGAAAAATGAGTGATAACCACATTGCTGCTATTGGGAGACCCAAATGTAATGTTAGTTTATTAAATACAGGGTAACTTTCACCTAACATTTTAGTGTGGTGGTTTTGTGCATTTTCACGACTTTTTAGGATTTCTGTGAGTTGTAGACAGTGAATAAAACGCTCCTTGTGTTTGCCTGTCGTGGCTGCTGCCCCAGAGCTGGATGATGCTGAGGACGTGGGTGAATCCCAAGCAGGCTCATCCCGGGCCATCCCTTCCTTCCAGCCCAACTTCCCATGTTTGTCCTGCCCTAATTAGATCGCCATAATCCATTCAGCAGGGCTGGGCTGTGCCTTGTCCTGGCTGGCTGGGGCCAGACAATGAGCACAAAGATGCGGTGGGACCCGGCCGCTCATTATTGATTTCACGCACCAGCTGGCAGCTGTTGGGCCTTGTTCGTTTTTATAACCCTCTGGGCAACTTTTTAAAAAGTACTTTTCTTTGGCCATCTGCTAAATGCAATTGGTTTAATAATTAAAGACTTGCCATCCCTTTTCAGGGGAGCACAAATGCTGTTTCTGCAGCTGAGAGTTGGGTGGTTTTGTCTCAGCCATAGGTGGGGTGGTTTCCGTGCGCGGCGCTCCCGGAGAATCCCATCGCCCATGTTAATCAGGGAGGAGAAAGGGAGCTGCTCTGGGGGTTTGTTTCAGTTCAGCACAACGGTTGTGTCCCAGCTCTGCCTGTTCTTAAGTCCTGAGAATTCCCAGTTCTTCCATTTGTAGGAATTCAGGGAAATCCTCTTCCCTCGTCTTTGGGTCTGAGCTGGGCATTGGGGAGTTGGGACAGGAAGCGTTTGGAGGAGTTTTGTCAGTGCTGATCACAGCAGGCTTTGGGAACACCGTCTGCCTCCTCCCTGCCTGGGCTTGGGGCAGCACGCACTGCAAACCAGAGTCCTGGAAACCAGAAAAACTTCAGTTCTTTTCTGGGACTTTCAGCTTCTTTCTTTCTTTCTTTCCCTTTGGTGAGGTGATGGCGAATGAGACACCAGTGTCTGTCTTACTGGGACTAATTTGTAGTACAAAATTATAAATAGCATATTAAAGTTGTTCCTAAAAAAACCAAAGTGCTTTCTAAAAGTAAAAGCAGAGACAGTAGGTCACTGCTATGAATGGGTCCCTTGGAGCCCCTGATTTTCCATGCAGTGTGCTCCATAGGCAGGATGTGTAAAAAGGACCCAACCTTAGTTTGAACTCATCTTTATGCTGTGATTAGATCTAAACTTTCCCATGATTCCTTCCAAAAGGGCTCCTGAAAAATCCTTCTGTTTACCAAACAGTTTACCATTTGTTTCAGATGTACCTCAAAGCTGACCTGGAGGATTTACTCTCATGAGAGGTGAAAAAGGGTAATTCATTTTTTATGTTCCTTTAATCTTGGAATTCTTTCAAGAACTCGCCGTGCAGGAATCGGTGCATTTTATTTTGCTGTGGCATCATTTATTCCCCAAACATTCTTTGCTGCACAGAACTGGTTAGAAATCCATGAGGAAGAGCAAAGCCCATCAGAATTTGTCAGGTTTTTTTAAGACTATTGAATAAGGCTCTTTGCTACAGAATGAAAAAGGAAATAGTCATGTGTTTTCTTAATAAGATGAAAGATATCTGTGTTTGCTTTGAGATTTTTATGTTTGTTTGTTTTAAAAGTATTCCCATCTTTAATATTTTTGTGCTTTACAAACATAATCTTGTTCCAGACAGCTGTGATCTCTGGTCCCATCTAATTCCTAAAGTAGACAAGAGCAAGTCAAATTTTCCAGAGTATCTGGCTAAATACCCCCTGAAATATAATTGAACTGAAAGTGAGTGCTTACAGTAAAAGTTCAGCTTGGAGTGCAAAGTTTGCATGAGAAATTCCTTTCTTGAACTTAATCCTGTGGTGGTTTTCCTCGGGAGCATTCTCATCATAGATGGCGAGGCTGGAGTGTTTGTATGGATTGCAGCAAGGCTGCCCTGAGCTGTGCAAACCCCTCTGGGCTTGGCGTGGGGATTCTCTGTCAAACAGACCTCACTCCTCTTCATTTGCTGCTGCCCAGTCTCAGCAATCTTGGTAATTCCAGGTCTGTTGGGCTCAATGGCAAAGGGCAGAGGAGATCATAGAATCATGGAATGGATTGGGTTGGAAAAGACCTCTGAGATCATCAAGTCCAACCCTTGGTCCAACTCCAGTCCCTTTACCAGATCATGGCACTCAGTGCCACGGCCAAGCTCAGGTTAAAAACCTCCAGGTTTTTAAATCTACCGTTTCTGGTGTTTGTGGAGCTCTCCTGGTTGCCAGAACCTGTGACAGCCAACAGAGCACGTTTGGGTCAGTGATATTTCCCTTTGGTGGGTTCCAGTGATTCTTCCTTGAACGCCCTGAACTTCTTGAAGTGTCCACAATGCTCTGTGTGGCTGCTTTGAAGTGTCCTTTGCCTGTGCTGAGTTTAGTCCCAAATGAACTGTGGGAGGATGGATGGCCCGTGGGCCAGGGCAGGGAGCTCAGCCCAAGGTCAGGGCAGCTCTCATGGGCACAGCCCTGCCCTGGGGAGGTCCCATCACTGTGGACCCTCTGCATCTGATGGTGCTGAACCACAGGGAGTGCTCCTTGGTTTGGGCCAGGGGAGTGTTGGCATTCCCAAGGAGTGGGGAGAGGCTGCTCATCCTCTGCCTCTCAGTGCTGATCCATGCACACAGCTTGGCTCTGGTGTCTTTGTGGAGGGGATGGGAATGAGAAGTCTTAGAAAAACATCTCTCCCCTTCATCCTGCTGGCCTTTCCCTGTTTGGGAACTGCACCTCTTTCACAGGGAGAGGAGAGCAGAGAACCTGGAGGGTTTGGGGTGCAGCACTTGTAGGTCTGAGCCTTGTGAACAAATGGATTTATTGGGCTATTTTGCCTTTTGCACCCGGCTTTTCTCACTGCACAGAAGACAAATCCCTCCCCAGGAATAACACAGCCAGAAATGAGCTCAGGGTCTGTAAGAGGAAGTCGCCCTGAAGTGCATTTGTGTGTTTGCAGTTCCCAGGATAAATATTTTTATTCGTGCTAAGCAATGATGTGACATTGGTACAAATGCTGAAAGTAAGACATGGTATTTCACAAGTCACTTTTTTCCTGTTTCTTTCCCCTTTTTCCCTCTGACAGCCATTCCCCAGCTTTTCTGCTGTGCAGGGGCTTTGGGGTCAGTGGGCTGGGGGTGTGCTGGGGGTTTTCTCTGGCTGTGGCTGCAGACAGCTGTCAGCCCTTGGACATGGATTCTGGCTCCGAGGTGGGCTTTGGAGCGGGTGCTGACATGTGGGAATTAATCCAGTTTGTCACATACACTGGAGTGTGGCACAGAGGGGGTTTGCCCCCCTCCCCAGGCTGCTCTGGGGAACACAAACACAGGCAAGTGCCTTGTGCTGCAGCTCCACAGGTTGGGCATCCCCTTGGAGGTGCCTCCCTTGTGCTGCAGGTCCACAGGTTGGGCATCCCTTTGGAGGTGCCTCCCTTGTGCTGCAGCTCCAGAGGTTGGGCATCCCCTTGGAGGTGCCTCCCTTGTGCTGCAGCTCCAGAGGTTGGGCATCCCCTTGGAGGTGCCTCCCTTGTGCTGCAGGTGCCCAGGAGAAAGGGGGAAGGACTCACCTCCCCCAAAATGGGCATTTTTGCCCCGTGCCATTGAGTGCTTTCAGAGGGTGAACCAGAGGGGATTGATGTCTCTGTAAAGATTGTCTGTAAGAAGGGGCTGTGCCTGTGGAATTCCAAGTCCTGAATAATTCTTGTGCTTTTAGACTGAAATGCAAACCAGAGATGATGCTGTGAGCACAGGCAATAAAAATCTGTTTTGCCTGTAATCTAACAATGATTCTAACACTTTTAGGGTGTTTATGACACTGGTGGAATTTATGTCATTAAGAGATGGTCTGAAATAAGAGTGAATTTGCCTCCTTTGGTCCTTTCTCCAGGCAGAGCAGGACTCTGTGTGCTGTTTGCAGCCACATGGAATGAGTCAGGCCCTCACCTGTAGAGAAAAAGCCAAACACTTTTTGCAGAAATAATGAGCTGGTTTTTATCAACTCTCATTTCTGGCTTGTGGTGTTTGTGCAAACAATTTGTGCTGATCTTGGTGAGATTTAATTGTGCAAATAATTCCTGTAGGACAGAAAGGGAAAATAAACACTGTGAACAGGACAGGAGAAGACATAGGTGGTCAGGGCTTCTGGACTATGGTGTTTAATTACAGATAATACAAAATAAATAGTGCATTTAGGAGGTTTCCAAGGAATGTTAACACTACTTTTTAATTTCATTTTTTATTGCTTGCTGTGCAGGTAAAATGTTACTGCAATTTAGGGTGTTTGTTTGAAAGGGGATTCAACTCAAGCTGAGAACCCTCTGCTCCAAGTAGGTCCAGTAGAGATATTATGATATCAAAGTATGAAAGATGCTTTTTTCTAAATGCTGTATATTTTGGTGTATTATTTCAAACAGTTTTATGCGGGTTCAGATCAACTAACACGTGCCAAGTTCTGAAGACTCTGAAAAAAACCTCATGAGTACAAAGGCTGCTGGAAAGAAATATAAATAAAATATCAGTAATCTCTTGGACTAGAATGATCAGGTTATTTGTAGATCCATAATTTCAGTTCTGTAAAACTAAAAAAAAAAAAAAAAATCTGTAAAAATATTCTAAATAATTTATTGGTATTTTTGATGCTTCCAAGGTGAGTGAAGTGCAAAATGGTGAAGTTGTTTTTTTGGATGGTTGTTATTTGTCTTTTTTACATACTTTGCAATCAAACAGAACAGTTTCCTGAAGGTTGTTGGTGTTTGTTTGTGAGCTCTGTCAAGCCCAGCAAGATGTATGGGTGCCATTGCAGATCCACATTGATTGCCCCTGTCAGTGGGAGTTCTTGGAAAGTCAGGCATTAGCTGAGTGAGTGTGCAAAACATGCTCTAATATCTGCTGGTAGTTTCGGGTTTTAAGCAAAAATGGCTGTTTTAAAAGAAATGTCACAGGTTCTGGGTTCTTGTTTCTTGTCTCCTTTCTCACCCTCCTGAGTGCTGAGAGAGGAGGCAGCCCCAGGTCAGGCAGAGTGTTATAATTAATGGATTAATTCTCCTTTCACTCACTTTCATGGACAACTTATGGCATATCTACCCTAATGGATTGATCCTGTTTAATGTATATTAGTAATTAAGAAAATACATTTTTAAGAGGCAAGGATATATTTAATTTTAATAACTACCTTTCCCTGAATCAAGAAGTCTTTGCGCAGAACTCTAATGGGTGACATTAGTCAAATGTGTGATAGATCAAATTGTTAAGTATGAAGGGTGTTGTTAATGTAACACAGAGGAGAAATCTTGTGAGGTAACTAACTCTGAATAACACCCGGGAAGAGTGCATTCATCATGGGGTGCTGACAAAACATCTGAGTAATGATGGCCATTAAATCTTTTGTCATGGCTAAGAGATGAAAAAAGAAAACAAGTTAAAGTGTGAGCCATTTAGGAAAATTGCCATTTGACATGTAAACCTTTCTGCCTCTGTGTATTCATTTTTATATTATGAAGTGAATTTGCATTTTATAAGGAAATTTGATTTGCGTAGCAATTAGGTGGAAGAAGGCGAATTGCAGTCTCTAGTTAGTCAAACATTTAAATGGAACGAGCAGAGCTTGCTTTGTTTCCTTTTTTTTTTTTAATTTCTTCCCCCCCCTTGATCCAAGAGTTTGGTTTGAACAGAGTTTGGAAGGGCAAAAAAGAAAATCCCGGCAAAGCAACCAACTGAGGAGATTTAAAAAGATTGGATTTATTGATACTTTCACTTCTGGGACAGGCCCAGTGTCCTCCCATCTGCGTTGTCTTTGCATGACCCTGTGTGTGAATAAATGTTAAATTATAGATAGATGGGCTGCCTGAATCAGGGAGAAGGGAATGATTCCCAAACTGCCCTGCTCATGTTCTCGTGCAATAAACTTGCTGAATTCTTTGGGGTGGGATGGGAAGAACAAAATTCAGCATAAAGAACAATTTCAGTGGTGGAGGAACAGAACCAAGAACCAGCCAAGGAGTGTGTTACCAAAGATGTGCTGTTGGTGTGTGTGGATGTGTTGGGGCTGTGGGAGTGTTTGGCTGGAGTGGCTGTAAATGCTTTGGCAGCACCCCATGATGAGGTGATGCCACTGGGTCATGGTCAGTGTTCCTGAATTGCTGTCACAGAGAGGAGACCCCGGAGAGGAGCAGCAGGAGGAGCACAAGTCGAGCAGTCCCCCCTTCCTTCCTCTGCTGTGGTGGCTCCAAAACCAACTGACAGTTCCCTAAAGTGAATAAACTCCAAAGCAATTACTTCCCAATTTCAGGACATTGATAGAACTGGCATTTTGTAGCAGCTGGTTCCAATATCACTTTTTCCCAAGAAGATAAATAAGAAGAAAATGGTGATGTTGAAGTCAGGAAAGAGTCTGTTGTGAGACATTGGGGAAGGTCTGTGGGGTCACTGCAGTGTATCCACACAGCAACGTTCTGTTGTTAGATTGGGAGGAAATGAGGCAAATTACAATAAAAACTACATTTAGCCAAGAAGGAATTCGTAGCAGAATTGTCCAGATGGTTTATCTTAACCCTGACAGCAAAATATGTTAACCAGATTAGAAATTTAGACACCAGTGATATAGGAGGGACTGTTTGGAGCAATAGTGGTTTGTTTTTTTTAAATCTGGTTTCTTGATTGAATTTCTTTCAATGAACGGTCAAGTTTTCCTGGTTCAGGTTGTGTTTTAATAAATGTGGCTCTTTCAAAAACCTGAATTTGATATATACAACTTGGAAATAATTGCAAGTGTAACTCATGCAAGTTTATTGAGTTTGTTTTAGTGTAATCCCTTCTAAAAGTAAACTCCAGATAGCTCTGAACCATCAAACAGAGTGGTGTTTCATCAGCATTATTTACAGGGGAAGGAAAGGGCCTGGAAATTCTTCTGCAAGTTGTTACAGCAAAGCAGCAGCCCCAAAAATCTGAAGGGAATTGAATCTACTTAGAATTTTAAACTATAGAGATATCAGTAAAAGAGCTGAAAACACTCATGAGACATGGAGAGGGAAGGGAAGGGGAAGGGGGACCATGGCCAGTAATGGAATAAGAGTGTAAGGAATATATGTAAAGGTTAGGAAATCTTCTGACCTCACTTAGGATATTGTTTTTGTTCTGGTTACCATATTCTTTAAAGATGTAACATTTGAAAAGGGGAATTTGATTGACCTTATGACTAAAGATAGGAACTCTTAGGAGAGGCTCAAATCATGAATTTCTATAACCTTTAAAGAGCAAAGGTTGAAAGGCATTTAATTGGAAAATATAAAATCTCCTGAATTATATATCAATATATAACTCTATTTCTTTTATATCAGAAATTATTATAAAAGGAAGAGTAACTGTCAGCTGAGAGGGAAGAAGCCCAGAAACCTCTGTGTGCCTGCTGGTTTGGCCATTCTCCCAAAGGAACAGGCACCCCTTTTCCCATCACCTGGGCCCAACTGGGAAAATCCAAAAGGGTGTTGATAAATGAATGTGGGGAAAAAGACATCTGGAAGAGGCTGAAATTGTTCCCAGATACTCAGTCCTGCTGGTCAGTGCTGGAGGGGGTTGCAGGGGCTCTGCTGACTCTGCTTTAATGTTGGTCAGTCCTTTTGGAGGGGGCACAGACACTGGGCATGGACCAAAACTGTGCCCTCTGAAAGAGCAGCAGGACAGGACCCAAATGTGGGGGAAGATGTTGGATCCTAAAACTGTTCTGGACTTACCAAAATACAGCATTTCATTTAAAACTCATTGCAGGCAGAAGCAGACTCTAAGATTAGTTTTCAAAATTATCCTATTCAAGAAATATTTTGGCTAATTTTCTAATATTTTAGCTTTATCCAGTCACTGATGAGATTAAAATGGAGGGGGCTTGAATCTTTGAAAACAAACATACTCAAGAAAAACCCCACGTGTTTACAGCCTCGTGTTTATTAATTTAAAGGGTCAGACTTCAGAGTTTGAAGTTTTTCACATGTAGAAATACTTTGTGATTTACCAAAGAGAACAGTATTTGTGGGAAAACACCCAGGGCAGTCTGTCTGTCTGTGGCAGCTCTTCCCAGAGCCATGTTTTGAAGTAGGTGGTAAAAAAAGCCATTTCTAAGAGGGAGATGAGCAGCAGTTTGTGCTGTTGGGTGGCTCTGCTGGGCCAGGGACACCAAAGAATCTGCTGGACTTTGCCCTTAACTTACAGAAATGGAGTCACTTCTCTAGGAGATGAAGGAGTTTTATGTTTGATAAATGTTATTTCTTGTATTCTTGATCTAATTGAGTTTTCCCTGCTGGCATCAGAGTTGAGATACAATAATGTAAAGATGTTAATTGAGTTTAAAGTGGGCAGCTCTAACTGCAGTTGTGATGGGATCCAGTGCCTTTATTTGCCTCTCTCAATATTCAGTCACATTGTTTAAAGTGTTTATGCCAAGAATGCTGAGATGTTTTTATTGTTCTGTGTTTGTAAATAACTCCCATTCTGTGAGAGATGTTTGGTCACTTGAGCTTGCATTGATTGAGCTCATTGTTGGGCAGGATCCATGAGAATGCTGAAGCCCCATTCGAAAATCCAGGGCTTGATTTATACTTGATGAGATGACATTGATCACATTCACACACTGAAACAATTATTGATGGAGTCTATGATGAACAAGTCATTCCAGTTGTGATGAACATTGGCTTTAGCAGACATTTGACACTGAACCATGAGATCCTTTGTTGTTGCAGCACATCTGAGAAAATCATTACGCTTTTTGAAGCCTTTACAAGCTGGGCCTGAGAGTATTATTTGTGTTAAGGCTCATGAAGTTCCTTTCCCATCAGTTTTGGCTTTCTTGCAGCAGTGCATTTGCAACCTTGGGTTATCAGAGGCTGCAGGAGATGTTCCAGACAGGTAGAAATGCAGCTCACCTGATGGTCAGCATGGATGTGCTTCCCTTGTGAGGACAGGACCAAAGGACCCTGGGGAAAAGCAGAACACGTTTAAGCTGTTTGTAAATGGTGAAGGCAAACTGAAGCAATTCCAGAAAAAAGAAAAAGAATTGGAAAGGTTTGCAGTTTGATCTGAGAGTTAAGTTTGCTCAGGACAATTTCAGGTTCAGGAAGACTGGGAAAATGACTTATGCTAAGATGCAACATTTTTTATTACAATAATGTCTTTTTTGAAAGGCACTGATAATTGCTGTGGTGTTCTATGATAGAGAATAACTTGCAGATTCACCATCATTTTAGTATTTAAATCTTTGGAGATCTCTGACCCACAGACCTCCTGTCAATCCTCTTGACCTCCTTGCACTCCCCATTTTTTTCTTTGTTGTTTCAGTAAACTGGTGTTACACATAATGAAATGGATTTATAAAAGTTAATGCTCTCTCCTTTCCCAGCAGTTACTTGATATTTTGCTCCTAAAGTGCATTTAAAAGTCTCTGTGCAAGCAAAACACTTTGTATTTTATGTGCTGGGCAGGTGACCTGAGAAACTGTGCCAGAGGATGGTGAAGGACAAGCACAGACCTCACTGTCCTGTATCTCCCAACTTCCAACACACACACAGATGTTTCTTCTGATACTTCTGAGGACCAGAAATGGAGAAGTCATGAAAAAGAGAGTTTAGCAGCCTTAACACTGCTGGGCTTTGCCTTGGCTTGCATCAGAAATGCAGGAGGGGAGAGAGGATTATTTTAACCCAGAAAACTTTTCCTTTAAAACCAGCGTGTCTTTGAATGTTTTTCCTGTTTTCTTTCTATTCTTTTAGAACAGAAGGTCTTTGGGAGGCAAAAAAAAGAAAGCAGAAAATTATTACTTAATGGAGCAAAGGACTAAAATACCCATTTTTCTTTAAATACCTCTGAAACATGCTCCCAAATAATGTTTAAATAAAAAATGTTTTGCAAAACTTTCTGGTTTCAAAAATTATGTTACTTAGATTAGAAAAAAATCTAAAAACTTTGAACCCTGTGTTTTCCAAATTTAGGGCTGTGCATCTCAGTCTGTACAGAATTCCTGCTAAAAGGGGGGATAAAGGCAAAGTGGAATTGCTGGAGGTGCTTGGGAAGAGGCAGCTTTTCCCACAGGGCCACTCAGCACAGAGAGAGCTAAACCAGAGTTTCTGTTCTCACAAGATGAAAGTTGTGGGTTATAATCCTGTTGCAGGAGAAGGGTCTCCATTAGAGCTCCTGCACCAAGAGACAGGACTTAGCACTGGGTGACACTTGGAAATTAAAAAAATGAGCTTGGCTTTTTTAGAATACAATTCTTTGCAGTGAGTGTTGCATCAGGTGGGTGTTGCTTAAAGGTGTTTTGCAGCATATGTGGAAACAAAGTGAATGTTGTGCTGTTGCTGACAGGACTGTAAGAAAATGCATAAGAAAATCATCAGAAAACTGAAAAGTGACTTTGGCAATTCTCCACATCATTCAAACACTGTTCATTTGCTACCACACAAACCCTCTCCTACTGCAGTTTATTTATTTGTTCCCCCTGCAAATGGCAAGAGGACAGTTCATTCCTTCTGGGTGCAGAATCTCTCATTCCTCATCACCCCAACTCTTCTCTTTCCCCTCCTTGCATTCCAGATGTTCCCAGATGAGATCCTGATATGCCACCAGGCATATTTGTTAATAAGAAAGTAACTTAAGTAGTTACCATAACAGGAGTTGATCTGACCCACCGATAGGCATTTCTGCAGAATAAACAGAGCCTGTTATCTGAGATTTTATTTCTAAGGATCTGCTGGAGTGATCCGAGATCCCCCTTGTTTGCCTGTCCTGCCCCAGACCTCGGCACATAATCTCACTGTACTGCTGCCCTTTTGACTTCTGATTGCCCTTTCCATCAGCATCCATCCAAAAGCATATTTGTCTAAAAAGGAAACAATTAAATTCCAATCTCATACAGAAAACCTTTACTTTTCAAAGAAAACATACTGAAGAAGTCACAAAGTCGTACATGAGGGGAACTCACAGTAAATCAGAACCAGAAGTGGTTTGGCCAAATTCAGCTCCTGCCAAAATAGACACCAAGGCACTGATCTTGATGATATTTTGCCTGTTTATATTAGTAATATTATATGCACTTAGTTTTTATTTGTTTTTCCATTAAATCCTGTAGTAAGACTTAAGTTATAATATATGTGACAAGTATCACTGACATGCAAGATAAATAATAAGTCTGATTGGGGAATGTTTCCAAATACTGGGAAATATTTCAAATATTTTAAAATGTTGTGTTTGTTATAAGCACCTATGACAGTGGGCTAAAATGACTGAATTCTGTGAAATCCAGTTTAAATGGTGCTCCTCTGCTGTGATCCCTGTGTGCCCCATTGCAGAGGGATGTGAGAGTTGCATTTTTGCAGGGATAGCAGGAAATTCCTGTGGAAGGGCACAGTAATGCCCAGAGCAGATCCTTTTCTGGTTGTGGATCCCAGCTGGGAAACACCTTTTTTCCTTCATGCTGAGCAGCATTCCCTGACTTTGTAGTGACAGGCTGCAGAGTTTTGGCTCCTGACTTGGAGAACTGTGTGTGATGTTGTCTGTGGCTGCAAACTGGAAAAAAGCCACGAATAATCCCTGATGTACAATCAGTGGTACGACTGAGTTACACTGAATTTGGGGTTGATGGGGAAGCACTCCCTGTGTCTTTCCTTCTTTTCTGAGGAACTCACTGGAGGGAGTTCTGTCACCTGTGGCTCACTGTGCCTCCCTTCAGGAGCAGCCAGGTGAATCCTCAGTGTGGGAAGCTGTGGGGCCATCCCAGTTAACAGCTGCAAAGAAGAAGGGTAAGAGGCATATTTGTGTCTTACACATGGAGTAGAAAGTGGTGAAAAGAGAAAAAGATTTCTTTGTGTGTTGTTTTAACTGTTCATGTTCATCTGTCACAATCTGTTGATTGTACACTATGGATTACAGGTTGATTATGTCAGATTATATTGTAACCTGATTTTGGGAGGAAGGACACGAGGAGCCAGCCAGGGGCAGGCTTGGGACTCTGCTGGCAGCTCCATCCCTGGCAGTAACAACCTGAAAGCTGGAGTGGGTGGGTTTTACTCCTGTAACTTTTTGGCAAAGGCTGTTCTTTGTCAGTGAACCTCTGAATGTAATTCCTACCTGAGAGAACTTAAAAGAGTTTCATTTTGTCATTAATTGAATTTCCCCCAGCTCCTGTTACAGATGGAAATGGCTGAAATGACATTTCCCAAGATCTGGGATGTCAGTGACACATCCCTGGGTACCACTTTTTCATGGATGGAATTCCCAGGAATTATTAAAGCTCTGTTGCTGATATGGATAGCTAAATCCCAACCCATCCTGACTTTGTTATATCTCCAAGTGTTCAGGCTCGAATGCCTGTGGATTTACAGCGTTTGAACAACTTTGGAAATGCTGACAGTGTTTCTTCTGTTCACTGACTTTTGTGGTGCTGGAAAGGAGGGAGCTGGTGCTTTCTAACCCCACAGAGCTGATGGGTTTGTAAGGTGTTGTCTGCTAATTGGAGGGGTGCACATTGCTCACTAGTTCAGCTTAAGATCAAGCTATATCTTGGGTGGTTGAGAACTAGACCAGTGTGTCTGTGTGTATTGTATTACATACGTGTGTGTATATATATATATATATACACACACACACTCACACACTGAAACATCTCTGTGTGCACAGAGTTTACTGTGTAGTTGTTAGGGCAGAAGAAATTCAGTTGCACATCTGGCTGTTTAACAATTGAAATAATAAAAAAGACTGTAAATGCTTTTCCTATTTGATATTCAAAAGTAAAGCAAATTCAACTAAGTGAATTAAAAAAATTGTTCTTAACAAAGAGGTTAACATTTTTTCCCAGCTCTGACTGACAGTTTAATGGAGGTTTTATTGTGTTAGTTAATGATGTCGGTGGAATATATATTTCTTTGTTTGCATCTGTCACTTATAGAGTTAATTAATATTCTGCTGGCTTCATATAGGGTTTGTTCAAAGCCAGGTCTCTTTTACTCTGTCTTTGGTAGCCAAGGCCTTATAAAGAAGAAGTTTGCAGTATCCTGACCAGCTGAGTGTCCCTACAAGCAGAAATGCAGTTTGCCAGTGATACCTTCCACGAAACAGGACTAAAATATCACTGTAGTACATAAGCCTTTTACCACCCTTGAAAACCCAGCTTGAACCTTGAGCGAGTCATTTACATGATGTTTCCTTGGGATTACCTACATTCTTGTCCACTTTGACCTTGTAATTTTGCTCACAGTTGGAAATGTAATGCAGAGTGACTAAGATAATGTTGTTTACACAGACTTTAAGTGGAGTGACATTATAGTCAAGCAAGTGTCACATCACCCAAAGTGAAGGAAGACTTAATTACCATAATCCTGTGAATACTAAAATTCCTTAGCCATGTGCAGCATAATAATGTAATGTTCTGTGTGCTCCATTTAATAACCTGAAGGTGCTGCATTAACTCTCAGGGAACTTTTAGTTATCCTAAACTGAAAGCAAACTCATCCAGAGCGGGTCAGGAGACATCCTGTGCTCCATGGACTCCTGGTGGGTTCCATTGCTGCCAGGACATCCCACCTTCCTTTGAATTTCTATTTTGGCAGGTGGAACAAAACTGAAGTGACTGCAGCATCATCTTGATCTGGTGGTACAGGCTGGGCCAGGGATTTCTGCAGGTGATGAAGGCTAAAGTTCATTAAATAGGAGGAATGATAGGAATGAGCCAGTAATAAACCATCCTGGGTCACGGCAAACATGGCAGTGAGTGGAGAGGAGTGTAAAATGCTGCAAGACCGAACAGGCTGTTCCTGAAGTGTTCAAACCATCCTACCTTTTGCTTGTAGTGCACCAATCACTCAGAGTGGGGACCAGAATGAGGAGATGATCATGAAAGCAGACCATGAGCAATTGCAGTGCTGCACAAAGACTAAAATGTTTCTCATGTCCCCTCCTGAGCAGTGCGTAACCATTTCATAGAGATGGAGTGATTTTTTTGTAAAATATTGTCTTTATTTGAGTATTATTTGTGAAACTGGTGACAGGGAGGAGCTGTCTGGGATGGAGGCTGTCAGGTGATCTCCTCTGTGACTGAGTAGAGAAAATATTACCAAGGAACCCAAATCCCTTCCCTCATCCCAGCTCCCTGGGGGCAACAGTACTTGAACAGGAAACTTTCCATAGTGTCAGAGGAGAATCTTTCAGGTTCTGGATTTTTTTTTTATTTCCATTTCTAATTACAGAGTGTTTTAGAGTATGAAAACTTTACAAGGTCACTCTTGGGTGCAGAAAGGTCAGAGACTATTCCAGATATTAGGATGTTGGAACTGGGCTTTCATCATTGCTGACTTCCTTAAGTAGGTTTATTTTCCTGGGTGTCTGAGTAGGTACTGCTGGTGTGGCTGAGAGGGTTTTGGGTCCAGCACGTTTTCGTTTTCCTTGTAGAGATTTCTCACTGTCCTATGTTATGGAATGAAGAGGGTGGGAGAGGGTCTGCCAAGGCATCTTTGAGTGCTGGTCACAAGATCCCAAAGAACAGTCCGAGTGGCCTGAGTTTGGTATCTGATAAATGCTGTGTTTAACACACATTTAAAGTTCAGTTTGGATAAAAACTGGTATCATTCCTTAAAGGAAGCAGCAGTTTGGCTGGAAGGGCAGAGTCAGTGGCCACCAGAGTGTCACCACTTGTGTCCACTTTTCAGGGCAGATGAACAGTTTCATCTCAAACTGTGCACAGGACAATCTGAACTATGAACTACTACGAGACTAACCCAAGTTTTCCGTGATTTCTTTTCTATTCCCATACAAAGCCTCCCAGTCACTTGAATAATTTTTATGGAAAGAGGGATATAAATATGTAATGTATTGACTGTTTGCCATGCTCAGAGGGCAATGTGGGGGTCCTAGGGGCAGAGCTTGGAGTTGGCATGGGAAGGGTGGTCCTGCCTGTCCATTCCCTGCCTGTTCCCTGCCCATGCCGTGTCCATTCCTTGCCCATTCCCTTCCTGTTCCCATTCCGTGCACGTCCCCTGCCTATCCTCTGCCCCAGCCCCTGCCCATTCCATACGCTGCCCGTTCCCTGCCCATTCCATACACTGCCCGTTCCCTGCCCATGCCATGCCCGTTCCCTGCCCATGCCCTGCCCATTCCATGCCCGTTCCCTGCCCATCCCCTACCCGTTCCCTGCCCATTCCATGCCCATCCCCTGCCCATGCCCAGTGTCCCAGAGGGGGAGCCACCCCCTCGGATAGCCGCAACTGCAAAACTAATTAGTGAAATTAAGTTGCAAGTGCTGTAAACAAGTGAAGTTGTTATTCATTCCGCGCGGCACTACAAATGTGGGAGGACATGTTAAATGATAAATTAGGCATGAACGGCTCTAATGTGGAAGCCGAAGATGCCAGCGAAGGGCCTGCATTTGTAATTAGCAGCAGGGCCACAGGAGAGTGGAGCCTCTTCCCCAGCAGTGACAGGGGATTGATCGGTTTGGGTTGCCATGGCAACCAGGAGCCCTCCATCGCATCCCCTCTCCTGCTCCGCCACCCTCCCCGTTCGGAAATGTATTTATGAACTGTAAAGATAAACTGCTCAATAATGCAAAGATGCTCCAATGCCAACGTGGTGGGGCCAAGAGGGGCCTGGCTACCCGATAACGAGCTGCAGGTTCCCTGGTTGTCATGACATTGCTTTTACAAAGCAAGTGATGTCTGCAGGAAAAAAAAAAAAAATCTCAAAATTAGCCGAAAATGCAAATTTCTTTATGAGGCTGTCACCTCCATAATAACAGACAATAATTGATGATTTATGAGATGCCACCATAGCAACCAACTCCGCCGGCACCCCCTGGTTGCTCTCACACAATGGCTTGGGCTCCTGGAAAAGTTTCCAGCGCTGAGCTCAGGATCTCTGGGAGCCTCTGGCTCCATGGGATGGGCAAATGTCACAGGGGGTTTTGCAGCCATCCCTCATGGAAAGGGGCTGGAGGCCCTTTTGTAAGAGCAGTGTAAATAATTATCAAAATGGAGTGCTTTCAATCTAAACCTTTTAAAGAAAACAGATAAATTTTATTTCCCACTCAAGTTGGAGCGGAAGCTGAGACAGCAAATCTGTGCTGTGCACTTGGCTTTTCAGGGTCTGCCATCCAATAGTTGGGTTTAAAAGTGTTGGTTGCATAAATCAGCCCTTTTTGTGCCTCCTGGTGTAGAAGTTAAACTGATTCTCCTAAAATACATGATGTTTTATTTGGATTGGAACTTCAGTGACTGCAAAAGAAAGGCATTTATTTACAAATGGTTCATTATATTAACAAGTGAATATTTTAAAACAAAATTAGTTTTTCAGATTACTGTATTTTGTAACTGATTACAGATCCTCATTCTCCAGAGCTCGATTTTGTCTTGGTTGAAGGTGGTACAGCACCAGGAGGTATTGGGTTAAGTGGCATCAGTGTCTTCATGTCCAAGGACCATGTTGTTTGCTCTTCTGAACAGGACTGGAGGACATGAAAAGCCTCTTCCCCCAGTTCTGCCTCCCTGTGTAAAACTGAGTCCCTAAATTTGATACCTGGAATGGCCAATTTAATGTTGAGGGATAACTGTTATTGACACTTCCTGCTTAAGGTGGTCATTCATTCCTCTCCCCAAGTACTTTCTCTCTCTCTCTCTGCCATTAATAAATGGAGGTTCTAAATGTGCCCTTTTGTTGCAGTTCTCTGATGTAAAATGTAGTAGGAAAAATCCACTGATTAGGAAAAGCATTTTTAGAGTCATATGTTAATTCTCAGCCCGTATCTTCAGATCCGTACTCAGACAAAAGTTCCAAAAAGAGGAGTAAAAACCTGTTTGAATTAAGAATTCATGATCTTTCCCATTCTTTTTTACTTCATCAGATCTGACAGAGAGAGCTGTCAGTGCTGGTAGAACAGTTTCATTCTGTCACCCTGCCTGCTGTAGACAGGAAAAAAGAATAAATAGATGGAAACCCTTTATGTTGTTGCTGGTTATATCCAGGCATTTACTTTTCTGTTCTCGTTTTGATTTCTCTTTTCTTTTTTTCACATTGCTTAAATTAACTCTTTCTATAACTTTGTACGGAATATTTTTATAGGGTTAATTTATTTATATGTGAGAAAAAATTGGAAATTTCATGGAGGCAAGTCAACTCAATGGTTTCCTTCTCCATGACTGTGTCCTCTGACTTCAGCAGAACTTGCTTCTGTTCTCTTCCTTGCCATTGGCTGCTCCAATGCAACATAGAGGAAAAACCCCATAACATCTCCTGCCTTTTTAGGGATAACCATGTTTGGATACTGTAAAGAAAATACAGAGAGTAAGAAAAGGAAGGAATTAAAGGTGTTGTGGATGTACAGAGCAAAGTGGGTGTGATTTCTGTGGCTTGTCCTTGACAAACCCCCTCCATTTTATATGTTCCTTTCCTTTCCCAGTGCCCCTGTGGTTTCAGGAATATTGAGAGTATCTCAGGGTTCCTCTGGAGCTGGGCTGGCTGTGGAGCTGTTCTCATTAGCATCTTACAAGCTCTGTGTGTGCAGCAAGTGTAGAAATGGCTGTAAAATTTTTTGCAGTGTATTGACCTGAAGTCCATTTGAAGTTGATAAATACCAGCTGTTCAAACAGAAAATTAAATAAAAGCAACTCCAAACTTACTCTGAAGTAAACAGGTGAACAGTGTGTAAGACAAAGCAGTTCCCCAAAGGCATTTTTAGTACATGGTCATTATTTAACTCCTGACTGAAAATAAACAATGCTGACAGAGTGTGTGCTGGGGGGCTGTGATATATGAACAGTGTCACTTCTGCAGGCTGATAACCTATAGCTTGACATCCTTATCTATAAACTTTGACAGATACATCAGTTTGTTATTGTCACTTTATTAACTTGCTTCTATGATAGCAGAAGATAATCTCTCTCAAAGCCTAACTCAGCTAATTCTTTACCAGGTAAAACAGTTGGAAAAATGTCAACAAATATTGTTTTCCTCCTCAAAGGAAAATCCTTTACAGTTCTTTACATACTGAGCCAGTATTTCACAATATGGAGCAGCATTGTTTGCATATCAGCAGCAGACAATAAACTGTTTTGTCACATTAAATTATTTATGCCAGAGACATCCTGACAGCCTCTCTTAAAAAAAAAAAAAAGAATATATTGCTGGAAATGTAGTTGCGCTTGTGTGAACTGAACACTTGCTTAATAAATTAATATTTTGGTCTTGTGGTTTTTAATTGGAAAATAACAGCTGTTCTGGCTGGGCCTGTCTGCTCTGTGTGCTGGTGCTTGAGGCAGAGCTGTGGTTCAGATTTCACAGGCTGGATCCCTCCATCCTGCTCCCTCTGATCCCACAGTGGCATCACGGAATGTACAAAACCAGCTCTGACTTCTCTTAAACTTCTCTCAGTCTTCCTTCAGAATGTTAATATCAATTTTACTTCCAAATGAGCGTTTTCCCATGTTGTCTGAAACGCAGTTCTTTGGGATCTGTTTGAACCTGAAGCCTCCTCATCCAACATCTGTTGTGTCCCTCGGGGCCGTGCTCCTTCCCCGGAACTCCATGCACGTCTCTGCTGTGTTTGACAACACCTGCATCGCAGGGTGGGTATCCGTGGGCACTGCCAGTGGGGCAGGTGGGAAATGATCCTTTCAATGCCCATAAATGCTTGTTTCTGTGCAGAGCAGCGAGGCCAGGCTGCTCAGCATCCACAGCAGCGCTGTCTGTCCCTTTGGAGTTGGGCTGTGACAGGACAGCAGAACAAGCAGCCAAAATTCTGGAATTACATCACTTTTAGGTGCTTGGGCCTCTCAGTAGTGGTGTTTTAACATAACCCCGTATGTGTGATTACTTGAGATGTTTTACAAAACTTCTGTGATGGGTGGCCAGTGCCACCCTCCTGGGCTGTCGCAGTGTGGGACTGCTGGAATTCTTGGATCTCCAAGAGGCTGCAGCCATCCATTGGTGTGAGCCAGCCCTGGGAAGGGCAGTGCTGGCCACTGATGGGGCTGTAGCCATCCATCCATGTGAGCCAGCCCTGGGAAGGGCAGTGCTGGCCACTGATGGGGCTGTAGCCATCCATCCATGTGAGCCAGCCCTGGGAAGGGCAGTGCTGCCCACTGATGGGACTGCAGTGCACGTGCTGAACTGCTCTTGTCTTTGGGGAGCACGTTTCCTGCTCCCCTTTCACAGCTCGCAGAACTCTCCTCTCTTTGCTGCTCAACACCAGCTCCTCACTCCATTCATGTCCTTCATCTCTCTTCATCCTTCATCTCTCTTCATCAGACTTTCCCCCCAAGTCCCAGTTTTAGCCCCACGCATCTTCCTTCAGCTGCCTGCCTTGAACACAGCCTGGTTTCTTCCTGCCTCGGAAAGGTTGGCAGGAGTAGGAGGTCATTCCCCAGTGTCCCCAGATGTCCCGTTTCTTCTACAAAGTCTGTTCCAGGCAGGAAGGAGCTCCTGAGGTTGGTGCTGGGAAGGCAGAATTGGAGAGAACGGGGAAGGCAAAGTGGCAGTGGGCTGTGGGGTTGCTGTGGATCTAAGCAGGGATTTAGGACAGAAGATCCAGGCAGGAATTGAAGCCACTTTGAGGGGAGGCCCCAGTTGGCTTTGCTGTGCCAATTTAAAGGGGTTGACAGTGCTAATTATCCCATGTGTAGCACTGGGCATGGGGAAAGGATGTGAATGAAAGGACAGGTCAGTTTATGGAATCCCAATTAAATTTGAGAAAATGTGGATTTTCAAAATTGGATGGCTTTTCAAGTGATGGGTGTTGGGAGGGTGCTCCACACCCCAGTCTGTTCCTGCTGCATAGGAGTCAGCATTATAAAACACGGGAGTAAAGGATTATATGGAAAGACAACACTGCTGCCTTCCCAGGGTGTACAAAATACAGCTATTTATTGTTTGGTACAGTTAGAGTGATAATACTACATTTTATAGCATTATTGCTTCACAAATGAAATGATTTGTATTTCAAGTCAGAGCTCTATGGATGAAAAAACACTGGCTTTATAAAAAGTCCTGTATTTTTAAGGCATTTGTAGATAAATGTGACTTTTTTTTTAAAAAAGATCATGCAGAATAAACTCAGTTTTAGGGGCGTACATGTGGCATCAGAGAAAAATCCTGCAACATAACATTTGGTCTCTTTCTTCTGTTCTTTATTTGGGTAGAAGTAGTGTTCCTGATTTAACTGCATACAAGTTTAGCATGGCCTAAAAAAGTAAATCATTAGAGAAGAGAAGCTCCCTGGTGGAATGGCAAACTCTAAATCCCTGTTAAACAGAATTCTGCACTGTTTGGAAATGAAACAAAATGGTCATACACAGAATAAGAAAAGTTTATTAAAAAAAAGTTGTGCAAATTGTTGTTGGGGTCCTGCTGGATTGGGATGATCCAGGAGATCAGGAGCTCTACTGATGGTGGGATTTGGGGTCTCCTTGTTTGCTCTGCTGGTTTCTTCCTCTTCCAACCTGTTCTGGACAAGTTAATGCCAGAGGAAAAGAAATGTGTTCCCTGGAATGCACAGCCTGAGAAAGTTGATGTGTGTGTTTACATATTAACTTGCTAATTAATCACAGAGCTTCTAGGTTAGAATTAGAATGGGATGGCAAAGGCTTGGGGGTGAGCGTAGATAAAACAACTGGTCAAGCCTTTAAAAAAGCAGAGGTATGAGGTTACTGTTAATGAGTTTACAGCAGGCACAGGAATCAGGCTGGTGGGTTGGCTCCAGATCACCTTGAAGTCATGTTGAAATCTCAGTAGGATAAGGGCATAAACAGGAAAAACAGCAAAAAAAAATCATGTATGATCATAATTTATGGTTGTTATGAAGGAGAGTTGATCAGATAATTCACAAAGCTCCAGTGTTACTGTAAAGGATGTGGCTTGTTCAGGAAGCAAAGGCAACTAGAGAAGAAAGAGATGCTGCCTTTGAAACAGGGCACATGCACTTGTCTGGAGGTCCAGGCTGTGCAGGGACATGATGTGGGAGAGGAGCAGTGGGTGTGATGTCCAGATATACAACAAGCATGTACTGAAGTGCTTTATAGAAGATTTTTGGATTTATATTACATATATATATATATATATATATATAAAGATACAGCATCTTGAAAGTCAAGTTTATAGGAAAAAACTAGCTGAGGATGTCAAAATCTGATGGAAATTGGGTGAGAGGGGCTATGAAATGACAGAGTTTGTGAGCCATGTGACAAGTAGAAGAAGAAATAAAGAAAACAGTGCCTTAAAATAATGCAGATTGATGTCTTAGGGTTGGGAAGTGAGAACTCCATGGCAATAGAAGGGTAAAATTTTCAAGAAACGTTGCAGTGCCTTAAAAAAATTAATCTGGGCATAAATACAAGTGATTCCTTCGCAGAGTAAAAATAGCAGCTGTAGGAAGAGGTCAGATTAGCTGAGTTAGAACCGTTCTCTGACAGTCAGGGCTCAGAGTGGCAGAGGGGCAGAAGGCAGAACAGCACCAGCACGTGGGACAGGATGAGAAGGGCAAGGAACAGTGAGGTGCACTCAGAGATGCCTTCCAGAGTGACAGGGAATCAATCTACATGTCCATCTTGGGAAGAGCAAAATGAGGGTTGATGTGCTGCAGTGGGAAAGGAAGGGAAAGGAAGGAAGCAACAGATGGTGCTGGGAAGATGGAAGAGTTTCATGCCTCCAGGTCACCTGCAATTAGATGTCTGACACAATTAATAGCAGGGACAGAAGTGCAGGAGCGAAACTTGAGTGAGAAAACAAGTGTGACAGAAAGCTTGTTTAGGTTGGGTGTTCTCAGATCAGCTGAGTCTGGAATAATGTAGTTAGTTAAGGAATGGTGGATGGGATGGCAGAGTGATTACTGGCTAACTTTGGAAAGTCTTGGAGGGATGAGGGAGGTACCAGGAGGGCACAGGGGAGAAAAGAAGAGGAGAAGCTTGGAAATCATAGACCACTTGACTAACTTCTTAGCTAGTATGGAATTCTTCCTCCAGAGAACTTGGATGCTTAGTAATAAGTTGAAATTAAAGTAGTATTTCCTCTTCTGATGTTTTGCTCTTTGTAACAATGAGGACATTATATTCTGTCATCACAGGTCAGTTCCTTGTGCCAGTTTTACTGGTTGTCAGGACTGGGATTTCTTCCTCCAACTGAAGACATGGGGTTTGTGATCTCTCAAAACTGCTGTGCATTTGGGTGTCTTTAATTTGCCTTTACCAACGAGGGATGAAGGAGAGGAAAAGGAAAAAGAGGATCCCCCTCTTCCTGACCTGTCTTGACTAATTGTGTTGCCAAACGCTCAGGAGGAGTCAGCCATTCCACTTAGTAAAGGTTTTTAATAATATTAGAAGCAAATTTATTCTTCCCATAATGTGCCAGGGGTCTATCCCTGGGCATAGATTAAGAGTTGAAGGCCCAGTTTCTTTGCCAGGTCTTCATCAGAGGATCTGGACCAAGGAGGAGCTTCTGCCCATGTGTTTGGGGTAAATCCCTGCCAGTCCCAGGGCTCGGTGAGTCCAGTGGGATGTGCCCCCACTGCAGTGCTGTGTGTGCCTGTCTGACTGAAGCTGTCATTTATTCTAATCATTTCCATTCCAAAATTAGGAATTCTGGGAGCCAAACCTCCTTTTTTTTTTTTCCTGTGTCAAATGCAGCATTTCACAAATATCATTATTATTAGGACTGAAATGAATGTGAGTGTGCAGCCCAGAGAGAACAGAGCAGCAGTGATGAGAGGCAGGGTGGGGAGAGGGCTGTGAACCCAGATATTGCTGTTTGCATAGGGAGGGTGAACCTGAGCTCTCATTGAACTTGATTGGAGAAAAACAGGGTATTGTATTCCAATTACTGGTAATTTGTCTGGGCTTTGGCTTCCTCTGTGCAAACTCTCAGTTCTGTGGGATTGAGCTGTGGTTCCTACTCAGCACCTGAGCTCAGTTTGGGGCATTTATTTCCCGTCTTCTTTTCCATGAAATCACAGCCAGTGTTTTTCAATTGAAATGTTGTGCTGCCCAGGACAGAACCTTGAACCATCTCAGTTATTTTTTCACAGTAGTTGCATTCTGTGATTGAGACTGGTCTGTGGAAGATGTCCAAAGAGGGGATGCTCATTTCCATTTTGCCATCTTATTGCAGAGGATGGTGCTTGTTGACAGAAGAAAGAGTGTGATTTGAAGGGCTGCAGATCAGTCTGTAGGGTGGGATTTGGATCAGTCAGTGGCAGGAAAGTGTGTTTATAATAACTGAAATCCCACGTGCTCATAATTGACAAAATCAGAGGCTCTGTGCACCATTTCCCCATAGAGGAACAAGATAATGATTGCAAAACCTTGTTTGTTCGGGCTTTTTTAATATACTTTTATTAAAAAGGAAGAGGAAATCTGCTGTTTGCAGCGGTCTAAACTCTTCCTCATGTGGGAGCTTCAGATAAAATCATGGCTTCCTTTGCATGATTTGTACATCATTACAAATCATCAGCCTGCCCTTCTGTGGCACAAAGGCTGGTTGGAAATCAGGGCTTTTTTTCAGGATGTGTTTGGATGGTTTCTTGATTTATCTCCCCAAAATTAAGTTGGTGTTGCTGGAAGCACTTTATTATTTTGCCAGGAGTGCATATTGTAAATGTAATTTGCTGTTGACTTACATGCTTTTGCCGTAAGTTTCCAAATTTAATCTAAGAGAGCATCGTTTCCTCAATATTTAGCATAGGAAACCAAATGTTTTCAATAACCACTATATTTTTATACTGTCTGAAGAGATCTACCTCAGCTCCTGCTGCTCAGTCCTAGGAAAATTTTAACTTTTTAGACTTTTATTTCCTGCTGTTGGAAACAGTAAAAGAAATCATGTCCTCCTGTTGCCAAAATTTTGGTTAGAGGGTTTATGTGAAGTGACCATCCTGTGGTTTCCATGCCATGGTGAGGCCAAGAATGGGTAAGCACAAAGGTGATGGAATAATCCATTTTTTATATTTTCAAATTTCTTCTGCCACAGTCAACTTGAGTAGGGCCCACAAACATTTCAATTTTCTCTCTCCAAATGGTATTTTTTGTAATAAAAAGTGAATTTGAATGACCAGGGAGAGCTCATTTGAAACAAAGGGAGCCGTCTGTTGGTTTTATTTTGATTGACAAGCGTGCCAGGGATAAAGTGTTGGCTGCCACTGGAACATGCCCCATCAGAGCAGTCCACAATGTCCCCAAAGTCAGCTGAAAACGGGAAATAACGTGGAGCATCAGGATCTTGGAACGGCTGGAGCGACAGGAAACAAACTGGGTTTTGTTTTTCATTCGGTTTGTTTGTAGGTACAAAAAGGAGTCTGGTGAGTGTTTACATCTTCCCATGACATTTTGCACTAATACTGTTGCAAACAGATTACAGAGTAGAATATTAAATAAATCCCACAAAAGGAACTCCTGGTTTTCAGTTTCCCCCAGTGCTGAGTGACAGTAATCCCCTCTGACAAAAGAGGGTTATTGCCATTAGTTAATCCTGTTATGTAGTTCCCTCAGCAGCCTGTAACACACGTTGATAAAGACTGGGAAAATCTGAAATGTCAGACTAAGAGGCCACTGATCATCTTGACCACGAGGCTGTAGCAGGAGCAGCCCAGAGGATTTAACTCCTGGGTCTGAGCTGAAGTGATGCTTTTGGGCTGAAAGGATGCACCTTGTCAGGGGCATTCATTGTTTGCCCAGTGAAGGGATGGTTCAGTCACCTTCTCTTCATGCCCAGGGAGGATCAGCTTGAACACAGGTGGGTAAAACAGTCAGGAGTCACACCTGGGTAGATCACTTCTGATGTGCCAAGCCCTGCCAGAGCACACAGAGTGAGATCTGCACTCTGCAGACAGTTGAGTTGATTTCTGGGTGTTACAGAAATAGTTTTGAAGGCTCTGCACGTCTTAAGTTTGTATGAAGTCCTCCCAGTAATACCAAGTTAGGTATGAAGTCATGGGCCAGGTGGTGCTTTAAAAACCAAATCCCAGGGCATCTCTGGAGAGTTTGATCGATGGAGTTGGGGCTTGTGGTGAAACAGTTCATGAGTCTGTAGAGAATTAGAGTTATGAGAGCTTCTGTGGCTTAGGAAGGTTTGGGGATTGGAGCCTTGTCTTTCACCATCATCCGGGACTGTAGAGCCAGAGGAGTCAGAGTATTCTCTATCTTTGTTCCTGGGATGGAGATGAGCTGGTGCTTTCCCAGTCTGTGCTCTCTGCTGCTGACAACAGCATTGTTACTGCACATGAGGGTATTTAAAGCATGTCCTGTGTGTGTTCCATCGAGGCAGACGTGGGAATTCCATCCTGTGAGCCTGAGGATGCTCCTCTTCTTCTCCTGCAGCCTTAAACTTCACTAAAATGTGGATGATCAGTGTGGTCTCCTCTCCCTGAGCACACCACAGGGTTTTGAAGTTGTTGGAGATCTGAAGGAAACTTGAGCAAAACAGCTTCTGAGTCTGTTGTCATGGCAAGAGACACTAATTTCTCCTTATCTGTCAGTGCAGTTCAGTGCTTTGCAGTGAGGAAATGCAGTGGGAAGGTTGCAGGGCAGTAACAAATGTTGGATCAGTTCTGCTTTGATAGCTGATATTTTTCTGACTAATTTTCAGTAGTCATAAGCTTGACTTGAGTAATTTTGACAGAACAATAATAAATATATATATATAAAGTTCTATAATTTAGTGTCTAACACAGTGAGCAGTCATTAGTATGTGATCTGAACATTTAAAATGCATCTCGTTCTGGCAGATTGGAATGCATGTAGGTTATTTTCAAGATACTTGAAAAATATTTGGAATATTAATTTCAGCGTGGAATGTGTCTTTGGACCTCAAGTGTTGGACCATTGGGACATCTTTGGGATATCCCCTGGAATGGTTTCCCTGGGTTAGTGTGTTGTTTTTCTTGAACATCCCTTGATGTGTGGTAAAGGAGAGGCAGTTGTGCTTTAGCTATCTAATCACTTCACAAACTGGTTTTTTTTTTCAGAATCAAGGAATTCCTTTAATTACTTTGCTTTTCTTTCCAAGAGCCTCCCCTGAAAGGCTGGAGCTCTCGGTGCTGCTGCTCAGCTCCCATTTATTTCTAGTCATAGCAATTGAAATCCAATATTTATTCATTTACCACTCAGGAATATCTTTGACAGATGTGTTGAATAACGGAGTAAATTGCTGCCTTTAAACTCCCAGCCTTTTCTCTTGGAATTCACAGCATCTCAGAGTGCTGCTGGTCCCACATTGTTACGATACCCACAAATTACCAGAGCTGAGATCCCACTTAGGTTGTGATTTGGCTGCAGATCGGATTTGGGGGTTATTAAATCACTGATTCAAATTCCCACTGAACAAGTGATTGCTGAGAGGGAAGTCAGTTCAGCCAGTGCTGTAGGGGCTGGATCTTTGGGATTCCCTGTTGGGGAGCAGCTCTGGAGCCTCCCAGAGGTTTCTGCTGCAGGACTTGCTCTGCGTGGCACCAGGGACGGGGCTGGTGCATCTTCCTTTATGGAAAATGAATTCATGCAGCCCAAATGTCAGTGTGCTCTCCCCCCAGAGACTGAGCTGAACTCAGGCCCTTCATACCAGCCCCTGTGCAGCCTGAGCTGCAGTTGCTGTCCCTGCCCTGGGGGTGATGCACGGTGGTCAGGGGGGCAGTGGATGGGGTGGTACAGGGTGTTGGTTTTGGGGGGGTCAACCCTCTGGTGCCAGATGTGGATACACTTCTGGCTTTTCATCATCAGGCAGATGTTGAAGGTGTCTGTGTAAAGGTCTCAGGACCACAGGTTGTAAGACAATCCTAAATGTGAGTATGGGGGGCTACATGTGAGCTTATGCCCTGTGTTTGGTATTTCTGTTACTGATACAGAAATTGCAACGGGGAGGACCACAGTGAGGAAGAAAACCTTCAAAGTAAGTGTGTTATATTTATGGAAACTGCTGTCACAGACAAGTGGGAGCTTGATTTGCCAGGGCTGTTTGTTGAGTGCCTTTTCCCATTGCTCTTACCTCTGGTCACAGATACTCTGTAGGGAACTCAATGTAATCTTTTAATTGTTTCTTCTGAAGACACTTTTCACTGCTGAAATAATACTTGGTTTTCTTTAATTATTTGCCCAAACTGTGGCTTGATCCACTGCTTGTCCTTTTGTGTGAGACTTTTGGGCTGGATTGACTAGGTGAAGGTGAGAGGTTGTGACAGGGCTAGTCACTGGGCATCAACTCAGAAATACAGGAATATTTCATAGAATCACAGAATCATAGAATGGATTGGGTTGGAAAAGACCTCCGAGATCATCAAGTCCAACCCTTGGGCCAACTCCAGGCCCTTTACCAGATCATGGCACTCAGTGCCACGGCCAAGCTCAGCTGAAAAACCTCCAGGGATGGGGAATCCACCCCCTCTCTGGGCAGCCCATTCCAATGCCTGAGCACTCTCTCTGCAAAGAAGTTTTTTCTCATCTCCAACTTCAATTTCCCCTGGCAGAGCTTGAGCCCCCCGTGCCCCCTTGTCCTATTGCTGAGTGCCTGGGAGAAGAGACCAACCCCCACCTGGCCAGAACTTCCCTTCAGGGAGTTCCAGACAGTGCTGAGGTCACCTCTGAGCCTCCTCTTCTCCAGCACAAACACCCCCAGCTCCCTCAGCCTCTCCCCACAGCACTTGTGCTCCACTCCCTTCTCCAGCCTCGTTGCTCTTCTCAGGAATGTGTCATGCTGTCCTCTTGGTTGCAAAAATGAGTGCTCTTTAAGAAAGGTGAAAGATTCCTCCCCTCTTGTTGTTATCTTTTTCTGCAAGCGTTGATTCATCACTTGCAGTGTTTCAAGCTAAAGGGTGCCTTGGAGAAGCTTCTCCATCTCATTCCCTGCTGGAGCTCCATGGGAAGCAGAGCTGCTGGGGAGGGGCTGAGTGTGCAGGTAACCCAAAGGTGTAACAAATCACTGCTCTGGGGACTGGATCAGTCAGGGCTGAAAAACTGATGAAAAGTTTTGTCAAGCTTTGATTCTTCTTGGCAAACTAAATGTGATTAAGGCTCTGCCCAACAGTGAGACCATTGTTAGCAGCTCCTAAATCCTAAATTGGTATCAGACAGTAAAGTCTGAAAATTTTAAATACATCTTAATGAGCATGCTCTGGCCACGTTTATCTGAGGAAGGGCTTTGAATGAAAGTGTGTTACTTGTCTGCACTCCTTATTTTGAGAGAGGGAATTTGGGAATATCAGTTTCCCTTCAGAAAGATGTTAATCTGAAGTAGAGTTTTGCTTTATTTCATTTTTTAATCTGGAGGTAGTTCTTGCTCCAATAATGTGTTTGGAGCATTAGTGATTTCTGCCAAGCATCAGGAGGGCCAAGCAGAACCCCCAGAATGGGGTGAGGTTCCCTTTCCCTCCAGGTGCTCAGTTCTCCCAGTGCTCTGTAGAAGCACAAAGATGCAAATAAGCGAGTGCTGATGAAAGAGTGCATTTTATTTTCTCACTTCATCTCCTGCCAGAAAAGCTTAATGGTATTTTAGAGCTGATATTACACCTCAGAAAAGGGGTAATGCATCTTTAAAAGCTAAACTACATCTTCTTTACTTTTATCAAATTCTCTATAAATCTTTCATGACAGTTTATTTAACAAAGTGTCATTGAAACTGTATAGATGATTGATGTGACCCATGTAAGATCAACATGAAATGTTTGTAAATGTCAGCAAAATGTGACCATCTAGAAGCAAGCAAGGATGGTGTTGCTGTGAAAGTGAAAAACAAACAGAAAATGTTTATCTTCTACTTTACTTTCTGGGATGAAATTACAAATTCATAGAAGCAGTGTTATGTGATTTTTCTTGGACATTGTGCCATGGAGCGAGGAGGAGGATCAGAATTTGTCTTGACATACTGTGCTTTTGCTATTGGCTTCTTTTACAGTGGGTAGTAGTTTCTCACTTAGTAAAAAAACTTCTTATTTCATTTCTCAGAAGAGTAATATCAATTTAGCTAAAAAAAATACTAGAAAATGGATCAAAGTAGCTTTGTTCAAGCAGCTCCTGTGATCAGAGGAGCTGGAGGTAGGTTGAGGTACCCCCAATGTATTACTGCCCCTAAAAATGCCAGTCTTAGGGAAACAAAGCTACCAGGGCATCTACCAGAAGTTTCTTTAAGATGCTGACCTGGTAACTCCCTATCAGTGCCATGCTTGTGGCTTCAGTACAGTTAATTAAAAAAAATGGAAATATTCTACTGGAATCTTTCTGATTAACTAATTTTTGGGATCACCTTTTTGATCTTGTTCCTTCCTGTTCTTATTGTTGTGATTTATTGTTCACTGCCGAGTTTTTGTTTGCCAGCATCAAGAAAAACAGTGACTTTTGGGGCTCTTTATAGACCTTTGAGTGCCCTGGGGCTTTGCATGGTGGTCCCTGGGGCTCACCAGCCTTCAGTGACTCATCTTTCATCCTGCACCATCTGACATCACATACCCTGCAGTTCATTGTTCTTTTTGGCTTTGGTGGGTGCTCAGACACAGACAGTGTTCTGGGTCCACAGTATTTGCAACAGTAAATTTATTGCTTGTTATTTCTGTCTGTTCAGGTGTGATCAGCCACCAGATTTTAAGGGGAAAAATACAAATCAGCAACTAATGGTGTGTGTTTGTGTCTGTGTGTCATCCCAGGTTTGCTTCTCATCCCAGCTTGGTGCAAACCACCTCAGGCACATCTGGGGACCCAGAAGGTCCCCTCTTCATTCATAACCACCCAACTCATGACCAGAACTCCAAAGGAAGCTGGTGTGAGCCAGAGATAAAACCATGTTTGGGCAGCAGCCAAACACTGTGAGCCCAAGCCCGATGGTTTATAGGATTGCAGAACTTCCCTGTTTGCCAGGACCTTCCCACAGTGCCCAAAGAAGAGGTGCAACAGCTCACAAACACACTGAGAAAGAAAATAAATCCTTCCTGGTATCTACTGGGACAAAAGCCTTTGCAAATTACTCTAATGAGGTGATAAGATACCGTGGTGATAAAAATCTTGTATATCAGACATGTTTGTATTGCTTTTAAATTAAACCAAGACAACATCAAAGGAAGATGATTGAAAAATTTAATATCTGAAGTGGGAGACACAAAATGAAACCGAAGGAGAGAACAACAATGAGATCCCTTGTGCTGATGCAGTTCCAGATGTGCAGGATGAGTTTGGAGGCACATCAGCCACTTCCCTGGCTGATTCTGCCATCCCTGGACCTCTTTTTTTTTAACTTCCCCGTGAGACACTTGATGTTTACAGAGCAGACATGTAGATCCATATGTCACATGTGATGTATTATTTAAAATGAATTTATTGGAGATGCAATATTAGCTCTTTACAGTGTCCTGCAGCAGCACCTCAGTTGTGGGAGTTGTCTGGGAGGTGGAGAATCTTTGGCATTTCTGTGGAACAGAAGACTTTGCGCTGTTTATTGTTAGGAACAATAAACACTGACATGAGATGCTCCAGAACAGCCCTCTCAGGTGCCAGAGAGCACTGGGTTGTACTGGTATGACTGATAACCCCAGTGCCCTGATTTGAGAAGTGTTGCTTCAGGTGCACTTAAATGATATTAAAAGGTACTGGAGCATTTTTGAAAGAAGCATTGCAAAGTTTTGGGCCAGAATTCAGTTCAGGGTGAAGGTGTGTGTGTCTGCACAAACTCAATGGCATTGCCTGAGCTCAGGTCTGGGACAGGTGAGTGGTGACTGAGCTGTGAGAGGGACAGTGGGTGAGTTACCTGTTACCTGTCAGCATTCCAAGCTAACCCACACCTGGGAGTTTAGTTTTTTATCCTAATTAAATAATCAGCCAGCATATGGTTAATCATAAAAAATACAGCAAGTAGCTGGAAGTTAAAAAGCAGAGAGGTGGAGAGTTCACACTGGTGTCATTAACTGGCCACTGGTGCTGCAAGAGGCATAAAGAGAGTTCTCAGAGGGACAGGATTGTGTAACAGATCATTTACAGGGGGTATGGGTGGTGTGTTTTTCAGGTGTGTCTTGGTCCTTATAGCCACGGTAATGAATATGCAAATATCAGTAAATTAATTGGCAGGTACAGTTCTCTGGTCTCACAGTTGGGAGCCCCTCATAGAACAGCAAAGAAAGTGCAGCCTGGAGGTGACCAATCGAAAATTATTCTTTGTTTTCCATTCCTTCCGTGGCTCTGTGACTCCTGTTGCACATGTCGTTGTGTTCTTTTGTGGAACTCCTAAGAATTCACTTTTGGACATAAATTCAAATAAAAAGACATCAACAAACCGGCCCCTCCATGTGTTCAAAGCAGGAGCTCTGCTGGGCTGCAGGAGAGGGAAGGATGGAATCAGAAAGGGAAAATCCAAAGCATTTCTGTTTCCAAATCCCTTCAGTGTGTGGATGGTTGTGCTGCTTCTGTGGCCCCTTGTGTTTTAATTTGAATCATTGATGCCCACATTTCAGGGAGATTTTTCATTCTTCCATGACTGATTTGGGAAAGATAAAGCGTGTTGTGTATTGCTGGAATTGTTATTTTTTGGTGTTTGACCACATGTATTTCTACTACTTCTAACACAGATAAATGGTGGGAATTAATTTTTACTGTGGATGTGCCTGATCCTGAAAGCTTAACCTTTATTTAAGGGAAAAAGGGAATTGATCTCTAAAATCCCACCTGAGCAGTGGCTTCCTATTGCACTCAGTTTCTCTTACTTACATAAAACAGGTCATTTTCAAAGGCAATAAAGATTAATTTCTTTAGTTTTCTCAGCTAAAGGAATAAGTAAAATGAATGTATAATTGTGGGTGATGTGTAGTTCTACTGTGCCTTCTGATTACTTTCCACATTCCATCCTTTGCGTACATTAAACATTAAAAATGTAGAAATTGTT
This sequence comes from Sakesphorus luctuosus, assembly GCA_013396695.1. NCBI lineage: Eukaryota > Metazoa > Chordata > Aves > Passeriformes > Thamnophilidae > Sakesphorus > Sakesphorus luctuosus. The sequence continues at coordinate 410,444 of VWZD01007826.1, read as the reverse complement.
CTAAAAACGACTGTAGAGTGTTTTTTCCTCAACAGAAAGGAGTGCTGATGGCTTGAACTGGCAGCCAGCCAGTCCAGAAATCTCAGTGGAAATCTCTAGCTAGCTCAGACTTTAGTCTTTAATTGAAAAATGACAATTAAAATGTGAAATGTAATTTGTTTGAATGTAGAGAAAATTGAAATACCTACAAAAGTACTTTCTTGTCATGGCAGTTTCTGTAAATTGTTGTTGTGAAAGACACACATAATTTAGTGACAAGTAGTTTGGATATCTGAGGTTGAATGAAGATTTTCTTTGGAGGGTCCCCAGTGGGGTTGACCATTAGTTGCATATTTTTTTCTTGAGAGAGAAATATTGAAGGTGAATCCCAGCAAGGCTTTTCCTGACAGAACTCCAGGACGAGGTGCTTGAGGAACCAGAGGAAACATCTTCTGACATGAAGTTATGGCTCCAACCATCTGTCTGCTCCAGCTATCAGAGGGGAATTGTAGATGTGCTGTCACAGTATTTGAATTTTTAAAACTTCAGTTTAATGTTCAGACAGTAAAAATCCAAGGTGCATGAACGTGTGGAAAGCTATCAATTTAGAACAGTTTTCATCTTCTCTTTTGCAGCCAGATGTTTGCAGGTGTCACCTTCCAATCTAATGAGTGCCTGAATGACTTTCTCCCCCTTCTTTTAACACTGCAAAACTTCATGGGAGGAAAGATCCATTCCCAGAGGGCTGTGACACACCCCAAGGGGGTTGGGAAATGAGGAACAGTCAGTGCCATTTGCTCACAGTGCAGCTTCTTGCAAGAGTTTAGGACAGACAGGTATTGTTGAGTTCATTGGGGGATAGCAGGTCTTGATTCTGGGTCTCAGAGTTGCGTTAGAGCTTCATCACCTCATTGTTTGGAGAGTCACTGAGAAGTTGGTGCTGTCATCAGCTCTGGGATTTATCCTTTTTTCCATTACATTGATTTATATTTATATTTGCATAGTGGCTTTTATTAGCAGCTAAATAGCTACATGGAAACACTGTTTAAAGTATTTTTTTCAAACATTTGGTGTAAGAACACAGTAATAGTTTCTAATAATACAATACAAAGCATAGAATAAATGGACAAAACCTCAGTGAGTGTGAGATGTGAGCAGTGGCTCAGTAACAAGGCTGGAACAAGTGGTTGGTGCATTAGCCTTTCACCTTCTGAGATTTGAATTTGAGACCTGCTGAGGCTGCAATTAATGAAGTTGATGGTTTCACACATTTCACTCAGTGCAGTTCTCGGTGTTGGCCCTAAAAGGAGGGGTGGGACTGGACTGCCAGATGTGCTGCAGGTCAGTGGCACAGCCAGATGTGCTGCAGGTCAGTGGCACTGCCAGATGTGCTGCAGGTCAGTGGCACTGCCAGGGCTGCCAGATGTGCTGCAGGTCAGTGGCACAGCCAGATGTGCTGCAGGTCAGTGGCACTGCCAGGGCTGCCCGATGTGCTGCAGGTCAGTGGCACAGCCAGATGTGCTGCAGGTCAGTGGCACTGCCAGATGTGCTGCAGGTCAGTGGCACAGCCAGATGTGCTGCTGGTCAGTGCCACTGCCAAGGCTGCCAGATGTGCTGCAGGTCAGTGCCACTGCCAAGGCTGCCAGATGTGCTGCTGGTCAGTGGCACTGCCGGGGCTGTGGGTGGGCACTGCAGAACACCTCCTTGTCCCTTGGTAGATTTGTAATCAGCATGTTAATGCAAACAAAAACTCAAAGTGCCTTTCTAGGAAGGCAGCAACAGCCAGGGGGACGTGATGTTTGGCTCTTGCCCTTCCATGAAGCCACTGCTGAGCTGTTGGATGTGCAGGAAATCACCACCACTGATGGGCAGGGACTTGGTCTGCAAACACCACAGCAAGACAAACTGACTGAGCAAAGGACATGCAGAGTGGAGGTTCTGCTGAGGCCTCCCCCATCATCGTGACAAGCCATTGCAAAGTTAATCTCATTATGGAAACACGTATTTATTTCACGGATTAATTTTCAAGTCATAAGCTACCTTATGTTCCCAATTCAAAGATCATTGTTTAAGCCCTAAAAAAGGGTCTGAATGTGATGTGCAAGCAGGATATGTGAGTCAGGATTGGGTTTGATGCTTTTTTGTGTGGTTTCTGAGCCCGTTGTTTCTCGAGTTTTTCATGGCTGTTCTTTCATTACCACAGCAGGTGTGTGAATAAGAAAGGTGATACTGGGCTGTGGTGTCCAGACATCCATGAGAAAGCTGCAGGGATGAGGGAACATGGTTCAGATAGGCCAGGGAATGTCAGGTGTGTGTTTGGGCACTTGGATGTGCCTGTTCTGCTCCACTGCTGGGACTGGCTCCTGGAGTGTAGACCAGTTATGGAAACGTTCTTATTCAGCTGGAAAAGGCAATGATGCTGTTAAGAGAAAATGTTCCCCACACGTATACGAGCCATGCTTAGCTAAGAATATGTTTAAAAGCTGTAGAAAATTACTGGGAAAATTTCCTGGATCTGAATATGTTCAAACATATAAACTTGACTAAATATTTTTGAACACTTAAACCACAGATGTTGTTCTTAGAGTGGCCCTTAATGGGAATGTTGTGAGCAGCAGAGGAGGCAGTAAAGCCTCCAGGCAGTATTTATTCCTTACTATTAATCAGCAATCCAAAGCCATCCCTGGAGGGATTTAAAATCAGTGTAGATGTGGCACTTGGGAACGTGGGGTAGTGGTGGCCTTGGACTTGATGGTCTAAATGGATGCAAAGGATTCTGTGGTTCTGTGATTCCAGCTGAGAAAGTCAGGAGAGGGAGGGGCATGGCTTCCTCCAGCAGGACTGGGAGACCTGCTGGGTGTGCTGTGAAACTTCTTTCCATGATGCAGGGAATCCTGACTCTGGTTGGGAATCCTGACTGTGGTTGGGAATGCTGGCTCTGGTTGGGAATCCTGACTGTGGTTGGGAATGCCAAGTTTGATTTGGAATGCCGAGTTTGATTTGGAATGCTGAGTTTGATTTGGAATGCCGACTCTGGTTGGGAATGCTGACTCTGGTTGGGAATGCTGAGTTTGATTTGGAATGCCGACTCTGGTTGGGAATGCCGAGTTTGATTGGGAATGCTGACTCTGGTTGGGAATGCCGAGTTTGATTGGGAATGCTGACTCTGGTCGGGAATGCCACCTCTGGCCAGGAATTCTGGCTCTGATTGGGAATCGTGCCTCTGATTGGGAATCCTGGCTCTGATTTGGTAGCTTGCAGACTCCCCCAGTGTTCCTCGCTGGCTGCCAGGTTGGCTGGAGGGACCCCATCAGTGCCAGGGCGTGCTGGGGCGGTCTGTGCTGGCAGGGACGGCTCAGCCATCTGGCAGTGCCTCCCTGCAGGGCACGGCGGGCACAGTCACAGCAGCTCCGGGCACCCCTTGGCAGCCTCGGCTCCCCCAGAACGGCTCTGCTTCCAAACATGAGTAATTGATGAATTGTATGCAATATGCAAATGGGAAAGCATAAATCTCCTGAATGACAGCTTAATTTATGTGAGCCCTTAAGAATGTGGGATTAGATTTTAATTAAATATCTTCAAAGGCACCCTGACTTACTCGGGTTTTTGGCTGCTGACTTTATGAGAGTTTGGGAGGGGACAAAATCCTAATTTTAAATGTATTATTTACTGTTTGTCTAATAAATAGTCATTGGACAAAAGCTATATATATGTGTGTGTGTGTGTGTGTATCTTGATGCACATATTTTAGAGACTGATAGATAAATCCCGTGGTAATGATAATCAAATCAAAGTGCTGTGACACATGTTTGAATGGATATAATCAGTGCAACTGGTTCACTTTTTGCTTTCTGCTTAAAATGAGCAAGTTAAAGCTACTATAAAGGTTTCAGTTAATGTTTCACATTCACCAAGTACCTTGAGCTTCTAAAAACAGTTGTTTGCTTTTTCATGGTTATTGTTGCTGTAGGTGTTCCCCCATGTGTTGATTGGTTCTGTCAGGGCAGTGAGAGCTAAATCCAGTTTGGATAATCCAGATACTTGGATAATCCAGAGATTACCTACATGTGGAGAGCACTTTGAGGTACCAGGGTGTACACAGTGGGTGCCAGGATCCCTTGCTCCTCCTGGAAGGGGCAGATTATCCTGCCCTGGAGCAGCAGAGGCTGAAGCTGGAGCAGAACCATGGGGAGTGTTAGTCAAGGACATATTTTACTGGACCAATTTGAGATGGCAAAAGTTTTGTGAACTTTCACGTGCACATCCAGTCATTAATGGTCTATTTTTTGGCTGTAAGGTTAGAGTTGATGTCCTGTTTCGTTTTACTTTTTTAATCATTCTCAGATGCTCTTTTTTTTTTTTTTGAATTTCTCTGGTATTCACATGCTGTGTTATAAAGCTGATCATAAAACACTCTGAGGCACTGGTGGTCATTTCTTCCAAAGGCTTTCAGAATGTGAGGTCTGATACATTGAACTGGTACAATCTCAGCATCAATATAGAATGAACTGACTCAGAGATACCTTATTATTTAAAAATTGGGATTGAAATAATTTCAAATCATTTCACTCTATGCAGAATCACCGTGGGCTTTATTAGAAAGTTAAAGACTAGCATACTCTAGCAATGCAAGATGAAAAGGGAAGTCCAGCCCACTTCTTTGGGAAAGCATGTTTTAAGAAATGAAAATAGGAAAAAAAAGAACTCAAAGCTTTGTAACTTTTTTTTTCCCCTGGAGGAAATGTCTGCCTCCAATAACAATAAAAATCAATGAGTAATATAAACGCAGTGAGATGGTGCTTACCAGGCACCAAGCCTTGAGATGTCATAAAAAAAAAATTTTGGCTTGTAAGGAATTAGTGAAAAAATGTTCTTGTAGGTTTTCCTTTGCGATTCCAGCAGTGCAGCCTAAGCAGGATTTCACCCCAGCCAGATTTTGTGTGGTTGGAAAAGAAACGACTTCTGTATTATTTGAAAAAGAATCAAGTTTATGTACTTTACACTTCTTCTAATGTCAATTAGTCATGGTAGAATAATGCTTTGGAATAACTGTGCTCTTTTTAAGTATCTCTGGAAAATAACCTTTCAGTGAGCGGAGGAGTTCGGTGTTTGCTCAAGGAAAGGCTTTGTGTGCAGTCAGAGCTGGGGAGCAGCAGAGAGCAGAGCTGAGGGCACAAACCAGGGATGCCACCCAGGAAAAGCTCTGCTCTGAGCCTCAGGTACCTCTGGGGACATCCTGAAATACCTCTCTGGGGACTCTGAAATACTCTGGATATTCTGAAATACCTCTGTGGACACCTGAAGGGAAGTTGTGGCCAGGTGGGGGTTGGTCTCTTCTCCCAGGCACTCAGCAATAGGACAAGGGGGCACGGGGGGCTCAAGCTCTGCCAGGGGAAATTGAAGCTGGAGATGAGAAAAAACTTCTTTGCAGAGAGAGTGCTCAGGCATTGGAATGGGCTGCCCAGAGAAGGGGTGGATTCCCCATCCCTGGAGGTTTTTAAGGTGAGCTTGGCCGTGGCACTGAGTGCCATGATGTGGTAAAGGGACTGGAGTTGGCCCAAGGGTTGCAGTTGATGATCTTAGAGGTCTCTTCCAACCCAATCCATTCTATGATTCCATGATTCTATTCTATATTCTGAAATACCTCTCTGGACATTCTGAAATAATCTGAAAGAACCAAGGATGGAGTGGGGTGATCTCTGCAAGGGGCTGAGGTTCAAAGCTGCTCAGTCAGGGCAGTGAAACCTTACCATGTTTAGTTCGCTGTCCCGGCTCTTCCCCACTGGGAATCTGCAGGAATTTGGGGCATTCCGTGCCTTTTTCCTATGTCAGGTTAGAATTGTTGTTCTCTGTGATGCCACTGGAGCAGTGAAGGAGTTGTGTTGCTCTTGCTGCATGTGTCAGAATCTGCTCAGATGTGGTTTGTGCTGAGCATCCCTTTCATAGGATCAGTTGGGTTGGAAGAGACCTCGGAGATCATCAAGTCCAACCCTTGATCCGACCTGACTGTGATCACCAGATCATGGCACTCAGTGCCATGTCCAGTCTCACCTCAGAAACCTCCAGTGTTGGAGCATCCACCCCCTCTCTGGGCAGCCCATTCCATTGCCTGAGCACTCTCTCTGCAAAGAATTTCTTCCTGATATCCAACTTAAACCTCCCCTGGCAGAGCTTGAGCCCGTGCCCTCTTGTCCTACTGTTGGTTGCCTGAGAGAAGAGACCAATCCCCATCTGCTCTGTACCCCACAGACCCCAGCAATGCAAGTCTTCATCTTTCATTGGACTCTGCTCCTTCTCACAACTTAATCCCTTGGACTGCAATGCTTTCAGTTCCCTCCAGCCTGGGAATCTCTTCCCTGTCATCCAGGTAGCTCAGGAGTCCACCTGCAGTTCCAGGCATAGCCATGCAGGAGCACAGGAGTCCTTCCTTTCCTTCCTTTCCTTCCCTGCCCTGATGCTTCCAGGCTGCAGCCCAGCAAAAAGTTGGATGTTTTCCTTGTTCCATCACATCTGCCTAATTTGCAATCTCTGTAACACCCAAATGTCTCTCAGCATATTTGCCATTGCAGATGTTCCCTCTCTTTTGGAGGGCTCCGTTTTTGTTGCTTTTCACACTTCATTAATTTTGCTTTTGGAAAAAATGGCATTAATTTTGAAGCTGCTTTTGCTCTCTCAGATCTTGCTGAAGGGTTTTGTAATCTTTCCCCTCTCCTGTCGATGCTGCCTCCTCTGTGAGCTTTTGTTTAAACTTCTCTGCTTTCTTTTTAGAATGTTTATGAAGGTACCAAAGTTACAGCTCAGCCACTTCTTGGGTGACTCTTCAGGGCACCTTCTTCTCTCTGAGCATCACTCCTTCTGAATTAGTCCATACTCATTTTAGTAGGACAAGGCACTCTTTTAGTTGAGTTTTCTCTTTAATTAGTTGATTTTTCTTTTCAAACTGTGTATAAATTTATTGCATCTTCTTCCCCCCCTCCCCTCCAATATATCAATTAAATCTGGAAAACTCTTTCTAGATTTTCTTTTGCTTCCTGGCAGCCCCACCCTGTGCCTGAGATCACTCTCCTGGTAGTTGTTTAACTATTTATCAGAAGCAGAAGTTGTTTCTCCAGGTCAGTAATTACCTGGACCTGCCCAGACTGGACACAAACATAGACCTGATTTTCATGCTTCCTTTTCTGAGCTCCTTTAAGGGATTTTTTTTTTTTTTAATACAAGCAATTTTTAGCATGGAGAGAAACAAACTCATTGACCTGGAAATTAATTATGTTGCTTGAACTCAGGTTTTGCTTTTTTGTTTGTTTTTAATAAAAAGGAAACTTGTTAGTTAAAAATACTCTTCAGAAACAATTTCTTTCAAGCTGTAAATTTTGCAGTGAGGTGATGGGGCTGATTTATTGTATTGTTGATACAGGACCAAAACTGCCCCTCATGAGTCCAGGTGCACTTCAAGGTGAAGTTTTCTGGGCTTTAAAGACAATCCAACTACCTCTTAATGCTGAAAATGCTTTCCACCTTCAGTAAATCCAATATTTCTTTGTTTCATTCCAGTGCTGGTGCCAAGTTACTTTCTTTCTCTACTAACACTGAGGAAAGATGCTTCTCTTCTGAATTTTTAAGAATAAAAAGAACAAACCTACCCTAAAACTCTGCAATTTCAGGGAAAGAAATGTCCATCTCAAATGACAGAAATTGGTGATTCTGTGAACAAGAGCAGTCCAGATGTCCATCACTGGAGAATTAAATTGAGCAGTTGAGTTTATTGTCCAGTCAGCCAGTTTGTTGTGTGATGCATTTGATAATTCTCCCAAATTAATTGGTGCCAAGCAGGTATTTGATGACACTTTGGCCTGGCTGTTAAATAATGAGCTGGGCTGTTTTCAAAGGGGGGAATCTCCTGTAATTTCTCTGCAGTTTGAAAAGTATCTGAGTGTTGTGTGGATGAGGCTGAGCTGGAATTTCTGTCAGCCTTTAGTCCAAGGCGATTACACCAGCTGGAGATTGCCAACAATTCCTCAGGACTTGTGTTAATTAGCAAAAGGGAAGCACCTGTATTTGTAGAGGAAGGGGCTCCAGGATTAGACTGTACAAATTCAGGTTGTAACAAAAGGCAAAAAGGAGAATATTATTCATCCTTGGGGAAAATCCCTCACTGGATGGGTTCCTGTTCCTGGAAAAAATGCACCAAGTAGTTGTTTCTGCATCTGCTCCCCGTGCTGTGGAACTGATGCCTATCAGGGATGATGTTTGCATCTCCTTTGGCTGTCCAGCAGCAAAACAAAAGAATTAAGAGCATTTCTGGTGGTTAGACAGGCCTGCAACACTCACTTTCATATCTCAAATGTTCCACTTGACATACCGGTCCAGACTGAAAAATGAGACTTTTTATTTATTTTCTTTAAATGTCTTTTCTTTAAATCACCATCTGGCTGAGGAATTAAAACTGGCAATATTGCTCCAAGAGTTTTCTTCAGACCTTTTTTTTTTTTGGCTGTTAATTGCACATTTATAATTATGCTTTTACAAAAAGATAAAAGAGTTTTCAAAGATTATTCTTGGCAAGAGACCTAAGGTGAAAACCTGCTGGTTTAATGTGTAAATTATAAGGTGTGCAGTTGTGAAAAGTGGTTTTGTGAAGTTCTCCAGTGAGGGAGATGTCAAAGAGTTTGCACTGGGAAGGGGCTGATATTCCCTGTAAAACAACTCTTAATGTGCTGTGCCTGAAGGCTGAATGAGGAGTTTCACCAAACACAGTCACCGACTTTCTGGGAGACAGATAAAGGAAACAATTGTTCCTCCAGGAAGGTCAGAGAAATGAAAAGAGCAGCCTCACTTTGATGCCTGTTTAAAATCATTAATTTTCCTGTAAGTTAATGTAAATCAAGGATTAAACAGAAACTGTTACCAGCTGACCCTTATAAACTAAACTTCTGTGTGGCTCATCTACTTGAAGTCACATCTTTCCACACATCTAAACAGGAAACCAAAGGAAAACATTTTTCTTTTCATTTCCTATATCCTGCAGTCTTTTTCAGAACCTATTTCCTTTCAGAAGTGCAGCCTGCAGACTCAGACAGCTCTTGCTGGTTTTTTCCTGTGTGGGGTTTCTCCATTTCCCCCCCAGTTACTGAGCAGGGGAGTCAGAGGGTTCTCTCTGGGCACTGCACTTTGCCCATCTCGAAATGTTCCCAAAGTACCGTCTTTGCTGAGTCCTTTTGGGCTCTGGGAGGGATCCAGGCTCCAGGGGGGTGCACAAATGCCCTAATTATGATCACTTTGATTTCATGGCTGAGTGACAAACGCTGGGGATTCAGGATTACAACTTTTCCCTGCAGTTCAGGGGGATTTCCACCTTGTTAGCTCTGTGTTGGCCTGTCTATAATGACATTGATCTCCAGGAAATACTTTGAAGTCTACAGGTGAAATGACTGTAGATTAGATTATTATTATTATTGCTGTTATGTATTTGCTGCAAGGATAAATGGCCCAGCTCTGGTGCTCACCACTTAAGTTTGAGGATTGCTGGCAGTTTAAAAGGGGAGACACCTCTCAGGGATTGCTGTCATCTGTCATGTTGGAGGGCTGCAGAGCACGTGGGGATGGAAGGCACTTCTTCAGTGACTGTGTCTGTTTTCTTGTGTGCTCAACAAAAAATTCCTCATCTGAATGAACTGACTTGCTGTAACTTCATTATCAGCTGTTTCCATGTCAAAATAGCATCATTTTCTGCCTGGTCCGTTAAGCCTCTCCCTAAACAGAACAGTACATTGAATATTGGAGGTGGTTTATAAGCTTTTCTTTAATAACTGAGTGAAGAACATAAAGCCCATTAACTTCTGAAAAGAATTCTTATGCATGGGCAGTGGCACACAAGGTTTTTCATTACAGACATGATGGTGAGGAGGGTGGTGCTGGAACAGCCAGTTCCTGCTGTTCAGTTCCAGGAGGGGTTTTATAGCACGCGGAGAAGGCAAATGTAGAGGACTTTGAGTGTCCGTGTGCTTCCCTGCTTTTTCCCCCCTGTTTTTCTCTTGAGTTATTTAATAAGGATGTTGGGGATTGAGGGAGCAAACCCTGCAGAACTCTGGAAGTGGCCCTTGTTGGACAGACAGCACCAAAATGAGCTGTTGCCCCACTCAGAAGGTTCTCCTGCTGCAAACCCAGCGTCTCCCTTGGTTTGCAGTGGGTTAAACAGGGGCTGTTCCTCCTCTGCCCCTCATTGCTGGATAAAATCAGTGTATCTGGGACTGGCCAGTGGAGAGGACAGCAAACTCATGTTAGACCGTGATCCCACTGAAATTAAAAAGGATTCCTTTAACTATTTTGAGGGTAGCAAGATATGACTTAAATGAATTTGGCTCTGGCCCAGATAATCCTCTTTTGTTGATGTTAACACACTGGCCACAGCAGTGATTACAACATGAGTACAAAGGAGGCTTTATTTGTACTACACGTTTTCTTTCATGTTTCCAATCATAAAAATAAATACATCTTATTAAAAAAGAAAAATTTTACTTATTTACTTGTTTGCATGCTGGGAGGCATTAAGTATTTCCTTTTTTTTTTTTTTTAGGGGAAGTGTGTCACTTGCATTTAAGTCAGATAAAAATAAATGAAGATAAAACTAATTTAATTTTAGAATATATTTTTTTTTTATTCGTTGAACAACTGTTGTTTTAAAATGGATAGCCTGCTGTGAAAGAAACAAAGCCACTTCAGCAAAGCAGGAAATCAATAACCACAAGAAAGCCTGAAGAAAATGAATACATACAGGGTGAGCAAGTGACATAGAAATTATTTTCTGGTGTATGAATGGTAATAATAGAAGGCATATGGAGGGGATGAAAATGTACGTAGAAAAAGATGTGTTCTCTATTTCTATTTATAAATAATGACCTCTGTGTTACAGCATTTAAACTTTGAAGGGTCTGGATGGTGGTTTTCTTCCTGATTTCCCCACCCCCCAGTCCTGGGTAAATATTTATGCTTGCAAAATTTAGTAGGCTGGCAGCCATGGAAACGTATGTCTTTCATTTATCTCCAGGAAATCTGGTCACAAACACTCTTTTACTTGAATTCTTTCAGTCTTTTTCAACAGCTTTTAAAACAACATCTCTGGTGAGGAGTGGGGAGTTGTGTGACTGGGACTCTGTGCAGTCCATGGCAAGGCTCTGGTTGCCCACAAGTGGAGGATGCAGGAAGTTAAACAGAGTTCTTGGGAGAGTCAGAGCTCTGGGTCTGAAGGGAAATCATTGAAAGAAACCAACAGCAGGTACGAGTTGTCTGTTCCACCATTGTATCTACTCTAGGGCAGGTATGAGTTGTCTGTTCCACCATTGTATCTACCCCAGGACAGGTATGAGTTGTCTGTTCCACCATTGTATCTACTCTAGGACAGGTATGAGTTGTCTGTTCCACCATTGTATCTACCCCAGGACAGGTATGAGTTGGGTCCTCCACCATTGTATCTACCCCAGGACAGGTATAAGTTGCCTGTTCCACCATTGTATCTACTCCAGGACAGGTATAAGTTGCCTGTTCCACCATTGTATCTACTGTAGGACAGGTATGAGTTGGCTCCTCCACCATTACATCTACTCTAAGATGTAGTTTAGGAAGTCCCTGAACTTGTCAATAACTCAGGATATGAATTATTGAAAGTTCCCTGAACTGGTTTAGGCTTTTTCTACAGTTGGCTTCTTCCAGTTTTTCCTAATTGTACATGAGAGAGACTGTGTGTTAATTTTGAAAAAGTTTTCCTTCTGCCATTTATTTATATTTTCATGATCCTAAAGGTTCCTTCCTGAAAATCCTCCTCCTTTTGTAGGTCTGCAGTAGCAATAATAACCCTGTCTATCTCTGTGGCTACCAAATGAAATACAAAATGTGGAAAGGTAAAGGTGGAGCAGTGGAGCTGTTTGCTGATATTTCCTGTTTGTTTGATATCATACTGGGCCAGGACCACCAGCAAACTGAAGGTGGTGTCTGTGTGGTGAGGTTTGACCCCCAGAGGTTTCCTCCTGGATACAACTACCTGATGAGAGAGGCTCCTTGGCTTTGCTGAGAACAATCCCTCCTTTCACACGACATGGTGCAGAGGGGGCACAGAGAGCTGTTTCTGCCTCCTTTCGTTTATTATTCTTCCAAAGGTGAATTTCTGTTTGAAACTCTGAAGAGTCTTTGCCAGGATTGTGAAAACACTGGAATTTGTGATGCAGAGATTGAAAAGAGTTAAGGCAAGAGTAGTTTCCCATTGCATGAGGGAGCAAATTGCTGTGACAGCATCGAACCCCCCCAGCACAGGGCGGGGAATTGGGGGCAGCTCTGCTGGGTTATGTGATACTCAGGGCTGGGAATATGTCAGGTCTTGCCAGTGGGTTTCTGTCCATGGATAATAGGCATAAACAGCCACATTTTTTACAGGTTTCATTGAATTGAGTCTTACTGAGGTACAGCTCAGTGGTAAACAGCAGCATTTCAGAAACCTTTCATTGTAATGATGTTCCTCTAAAGGGGATTGAATTCAGATGCAGAGTAGAAGTAAAACAATTCAGACACATGACATATCATGAGTATTTTTAAGAGATGGTGATTCCCTGCTTGGAAAGTATCCATGCAGATATTTATAGAAACACTTAGCTGGAAACTAAAATAATGCCTGGATTAAAGCTCCTCAGCCTGTTGACCTGTCTTTGCACTGGGCTGGACTGAGCCCTGCAGTACTTATTGTGTTCAGCTTCATCACTGAAAGTGTTTCCTCCTGCCCCTTCTCATTCCATTTCCAGTCAGTGTTTATTTTGTGTCTTTGGGGGAAACCCTGCAGATTTTATGCAGGTTTTGTCATTTGAGTATTTTCCTCATAGGTGAGATTGAGACTGCTCGTTGTCACCGTAGGTCCTCATTTGCTCCTCTTCTTGTCACTGTAGGTCCTCACTTGCTCCTCTTCTTGTCACTGTCGGTCCTCATTTGCTCCTCTTCTTGTCACTGTAGGTCCTCACTTGCTCCTTTTCCCAGGAGACAGTCCCAGATCCAGCCCCAGCTTGGGCTGGATTCACAATCCAAACAGGAGTACCCGAGTGGCTGAGCTGAGGTGTGCAAGGCTCGTGGTACCCTGGGCAGGGTCTCTGCACTGTCACATCTGGTTCAGCTGGGCCTGGTGGGTAGGCATTGTTTGGGCAGCAGATCTGTGATGTGGGTGTGTGTGCTGGGGGTGTGGTGAGTGGCATCACCCCAGCAGGGACAGGTGTGTGTGGTGAGTGGCATCACCCCAGCAGGGACAGGTGTGTGTGGTGAGTGGCATCACCCCAGCAGAACAGGTTGGTGTGCTGGATTTGTGGTGAGTGGCATCACCCCAGCAGGGACAGATGTGTGTGGTGAGTGGCATCACCCCATCATAGACAGGTGTGTGTGGTGAGTGGCATCACCCCAGCAGGGACAGGTTGGTGTGCTGGATTTGTGGTGAGTGGCATCACCCCAGCAGGGACAGGTGTGTGTGGTGAGTGGCATCACCCCGGCAGGGACAGGTGTGTCTGGTGAGTGGCATCACCCCAGCAGGGACAAGCCCCCTCTGCCAGGTTGAGTCAGTCCCAGTGGGAACAAGAGCAGTGAAGACGCAGCAGCAGCGACTCTGCCCCGCTGGGCACGGTCTCAGGTTGCCCCATGAACTCTGGTTTAGCTGAGCCAGGGCTCCTGCTCTGCTCCAGTTACTAATTTAATGCAGTTCTATTAAGTTACTGTGAGTGTGTGCCCAGTGATGCAGCCACGCTCTGGGTTTCCTTACTGACACATCCCCGTGGAGCGGCTGGCACATGGGTCACCTTCCAGCTGGAAAAAGGGGATTTATTCCCCTTTTCCCTGTGCCAAGTGTTATATGACAGGAAAAAAGTAAAAACCAGCAGTGTTGAGGTAGTTCTGTATCTGCATTCACAATCATAAGTTAATACAGAGTTTTTTAAAATTTTAAATCTCAATGAACAAAAAAAAGGTTTTTAGTTTTAAACTTATTTTGAAATGCCTGATATAAAAAATAAGAAGTCAAAGTTTGTCGAGTAAGAACCAATCACTTGTTTATTCTCTATTGCAACTAAACTACAGTAACTTTTGAATAATGAGAATTCAGGTAATTTTTCTGACTGTAGAACCCAACTCAGGTTTTAAATAAGTAACTTAGTCAGTAAATAACCCAAAGGTCCTGTGGATTATCATTGGGGTAAATCTGTAAGACATCTGTCTGTGGTTGGAATAGTTTTACAAATTCTACTCCAGCAGGGCTTTTCAATGTATGGAAGACACTTACAGAAAGCTCATTTAAATTCTGTATTATCTTCTTGCACAGCTAAAAGCAAGCAGTCCTGAATTTGTGATATTTTTTAAAATGAAATAGTACACAACAGACTCCACAGAGATGTATTAAGACAATGATGTTTTGCAAAAAAATAAATTCTATAAATTGGGTAAATTAGATCATATTATACTCTACATTGTTTTAGTGTTTTTCCAGGTAGCTTTATTGAGGATATTTTCATGACTCAAATGCACAGTTATTTTTTAATATGAAATAAAATTATTCTCTGCTATTCTGTTGTAGTATCTGAAGCCCTTTTTAGGCAGAAAAATACCCACCCTGTGTCCTACAGCAGTGAGAGCCACAGGTAACTCCTGGTGGGAACTCTGAATCCCAATTATTGCAGAAGGGACTTCTGCATTTCCCACAATTCTTAGTGCTTGTTAATATTTACCATTTTTTTGAGAAGCTTCTAAATTTGCATATCAACTAATTAGAGAGTCTCAGCTTTCAATTGGGAAACTTGGAGGAAAGTCACCACCACCACTCCCTTCTGTCTCCATTGGTCCTTTCTGGAGAAGAAAAACTGGGAATTGTGATTTGTAGAAACTGAAGAGTCCTAAATTCAGAATCAGATAAAAATGTGCAAAATGGAACTTCAAAAATATCCAAATTTTATTTATTCTTATGATAAATCAGAATAATAAAGCATGATGCATTGCATCTCTTCTGCACAGGCTGAGTTGGGACTGAGTGAGTGCCTGAGAAACCATCGGGGTGTGAGCTGGGCTGGCTGGAGAGTGGGGCAGGGCAGGAGTGCCCATGGACGGGGCTCAGCTGGTGCCAGGGGGCACTTGTGGTGGTGCAGGTGTCCAGCTCCAGTGGGCACAGGGATTCTGACACACCTGCCCACCCCTGGGCAGGGCAGGGGGCTGTGAGTTTAGTCAGGTCCACACTCTGGGCTTCGAGTAATTGGGATTTTTAGGGCAAACACAGTGATAGTGTGCTCCTTTCAGACAGACAGACTATTCTGAGTTAGAAGGGACCCCCAAGGATCATGGAGTCCAACTCTTAAGTCAGTGACCCACACAGGGGATTGAACCCATGGCCTTGGCATTGTTACAGCCAAGTTTTAGCCAACTGAGCTAAAGACTGGTTTCCATTTTTAATGGCAAAGTTATGGTGTTTAATATTGCACTTCAGTCTGGCTCTGAGCAGTTCGGTGCTGGTACAAAGTCCTTCTCCTTTTAACCCCAATTCATAATGACAAAGAGTTTTTTGTGATGCTTTAGGAACACACCTCCACTGCTGCTTTCGCTGGGGCTGGTGTTGAGGCCTTTCCTCATGGACATCCCTGGGGAATTGGGTGGGAATGTGTCCTGCTGGAGCGCCAGGGCTGTCCCCACGCTGCCATGGATGGTGAGCTGTGGCTCTCCGGAGCGGGCACTGCTCCGAGAGTCGCCACAGGGACCAGGTCCTGCTCGTGGGCTCCGAGAGCTTCATGTGTGATTAATGTTAATTGCCATTTTGCATGGCTGGCTGTGCTGAGGTGGCTGCTGCTGCCTTTGATGTGGCCGCAGATCCGATGTCCTGCCATGGGCAGACAGTGATCAGTTCTCCGGCGCGCGGAGGAGACAGAATCAGGTTGCTGCGGGGTCAGGGTTGGCTTCTCTCCTTAAACACCCAGAGGTCAGGCAGAGTTTAACTACCATTGGCATCTTTGAAAGGTTGTAATAAATGCCAAAGCAAGGAGATTGTTTCAGGTCCGTGCTACAGCTAAAAATCTGAAGATAATGGGAAAGAATTTTAACTCGTCAAGATGTTACTTTTACTGGTAAAGGCTTCAAAAAGTTCCTTTCACAATCACTAGGGGGTATTTCATGATCTTGGAAGAGTGGAGAAATTTTAATTTGTGGTTCCTGTTCCAGTCTCAGGAAGGTAACCAAGACTCTGGGGGGTTGTGGTTGGGGTTTTTAAGTGTTGTTTTGGTGTGTTTTCTGAGCACTTGCACCAGTTCCCCCCCACTGTTGTCAGGGCAGTTTACACAGCGTGTCATACACATTGAGTATTTTCCCTCTAAGCCTAATAAAACATGCTGCTCCTGAAGAAATCTGTGATACCTGGGAGGGCTTCCTAAATCACAAGCCTAGCATATTTTTATCCCCAACAGCTCAAGCCTTGTGAAATCAATAATTAATTTATTAACTGGCTATCTTTTGCAAAACTCCCAATCAGCAGTGCTGGAGTGGCTGATCCTGCCAATACAGAAAGAGCTGATGACAAAAATGAAAAGTGGAGGAGTAGAATTCAGATCTTCACGATCAAAGTCTTGGGTACCTCATCTATCACAGCTTCAATAAACACATCCCAGCGAGTGTCCTGTCTCAGGCAGCCCAGAGGAGGTGCTGGGGGGACCCACTTCACTCCAGCAATATGAAGTACTGTGGAAATATATTTTTACTTGGTTTATACTTTGCTCTCAAGAGGGTAGGGCACTATTTCAGTTCCTGTAAAGAAGCTCCGAGAGTGAAAAGCAGCACATCAGGATAAATTATGCTAAATGGTGGACTAGACCCCAGAGGAAATCAGGCTTGTGTGGTACAGTATTCCTCCATTTATCTCACCAGTGTTACATCTAACGTTAATTTTGTAAAGGGAAAGCATTCAAAGGTTCATCTGAGCCTTTTAATTATAGTTTTAGTCCTGTGGTGTTATTTGTCAAACTCATCCCATCATAACTTACTTTTCTGGGTTTGGCAGACCATTCATACAGATAATATTTTGGGCTTCTAATACGTAACATTTTATTTCACCAAACACAAATAACCTAGTAATTACACTCCAAAACTTAACAAATAATTGCCAGTAAGCAATTACCATTCAATTAAAGAGTAATTACATGGTTATTTGTGCCCTGTAAAATAAAGCATTACTGAAATCAGTAGTGCAATCAATATTTTAGCAGAAACAGGATGCTGCAGTGATGGACCTTTCAACCTGCGCTGATTAAATTGTCATCCAAATAACAGTTTCCTAGTTAAACCACCACATGTTTATTTGTCTTGATTAATATGCAAATTTACTTCTGATTCTAGTAAATCTCCTATATTTAAGAGCACAAAAGTGGAGCACTGTCATACATCAACAGTGATGTGCTCGATGCTTCCACTGATTAATTACATTTCACAAAGCCTTGATGAATTTGAGGATTTTGTGAAATACAGTTGTCTCTAATGAGCATAAAATAGAGTTACAAAAGATGGAGCTGAGCAGTAATTTAAGAAAATCTCAAAAAGAACCTTATTTCATGTTTGGATTCAAATTAAAAATCCTCGGGGATATCTAGGGAATATATGAAACTTTGAGAGGAAAAATAATAAAATTAGTTCCCAACAGGAGAGGAAAATAAGGAAGAAAACAGACACTAATGAACAATTTCTCAGCATTTTACTATATAAATTTTAACTGTCAAATACACTGCTTAAAATGTAATTTATTTTCCGACAAATTGAATTTCAAACAAAATTAAAAAACAACGAACAACCTTCAGATGAGTTAATTTTTCTCTTTCCAGAGTTAGGGATTTTGCAGGGCTGAGGTGCAGAGGATGGCAGGAATGACTCTATAACCATGGTGTAAATGCAGATAGAAAGCCAAAACCTGCACTCACCTTCACCTCCAATTAATTGATGACCCAGAGAGTTTTTAGGGTTTGTTTTTGAGAGATACTGATAGAATTTTAATCATTAGGGACTTTGAGCTGGCCTTATTTAGTAAAAACAGTAAAATTCCTGAAATTAGAAATCGGAGTGTGTTTTACTTCTGTTTTAGTCTCCATGGTCTTCACTTGGGACTATAACTTTGTACTTTAACAGGTTTTTAAGAGATACCCCAAACCTAGCAGTTTCTGACTGAATTAACATCTTAATTTAGATTTGAGTCATTTTCCCTTCACAAAGACCCATTGATGGCAAATACAAAATTTGTGCAGAGATTTTAGACCCTGAAAGAAACACATTTAAAGTTGTTTGAAGGTGATTGTTCCTGTTTGTGCTTCCTTTGATACCAACGAGGACAAGATTTTTCCACACTTCTGGAACGTGTAGCTTCCTTGAATGGGATAAAGGAAAGGGTGAAAAAGAAAATGCAAAAAAAGAACAGGGTGACAAAAGATGAAGGGAAATAATATTAAATAAAGTTAATATTTATATGCAAATGCTATTAGCATTTATATGCTAATACTTAAATAATCACAAATGATGCCTTACTCTCCCCAAAGGATAACTCTGCTTGCCTTGGGATGGCTCTTCAGGGCTTGGATTAGCAATTTTCTCTGAATTGTGTGGGATAGATGTGTTCTAAGTAGTAAATGTGAGATTTTTTTGGAACTCTAGACCTGGTTCAAGAGGGGATGTTTGGGAGTATTGAGAAGGACCAGTGAGACTCCATGGCTTGGTGGTGCCAGCCCTGGCCCCAAGCTGTGCATCCACAACAGAAATAAATCGCATAGAAACCTGGAATCTGCTGATGTTTCCTTTCCTCTGTGCATCTCTTACTAAAGAAACAGGATTTTGAGCAGACATTTCATAGAATCATAGAATGGATTGGGTTGGAAAAGACCTCCGAGATCATCAAGTCCAACCCTTGGGCCAACTCCAGTCCCTTTACCAGATCATGGCACTCAGTGCCACGGCCAAGCTCACTTTAAAAACCTCCAGGGATGGGGAATCCACCCCCTCTCTGGGCAGCCCATTCCAATCCCTCAGCACTCTCTCTGCAAAGAAGTCTTTTCTGCTCTCCAACTTCAATTTCCCCTGGCAGAGCTTGAGCCCCCCGTGCCCCCTTGTCCTGTTGCTGAGTGCCTGGGAGAAGAGACCAACGCCCACCTGGCCAGAACTTCCCTTCAGATAGTTATCATTTATCATTTGTGTCCTATCTCTGTGAAATTTCTGATTTTGAGTTTGAAGAGAAATTCCAGACTATTTATTCTTGGCCAAAACTGGCCGTGTTTGGATGGAGGTCCAGACCTGAGAGCTTTCGGTGAGGTCTGGTGTCCTGCCAAGCTGAAGCTCTTGCTTTGTGATGGTGCCACGTCCCTGGGGATCTCCAGGATCCCTCTGGAAGTGCGGGATGGGATCTCTGCAGTGCTGGGAACCAACCCTTGGCTTTGTTTCCTTGGGTCAGAGCAGACCCAGGGCAGGGCAGGTGTTCTCCTGCACAGCCCAGAGCTGAAGACCCTCTGGGTGCTCTGCAGGTGTGGGAAGTCAGCTGGAAGCAGCAGCCAGCCTGGAGATTTTCATTTAAAAGCCAAGATTAAATTAGAGATAAAGGACTTTAGATTTTATTTGAACAGGTTCAGCTGGGAACAATCCCATTCAAATGATTATGGCTACAGCTGTATAAGTAAGCTGACAATCCAGCCCCTGGGAGGTGCTGCTTTGTAGGAATAGTCACTGAAAGGGTTCGAGTAGGTTAAAAGTGCCCTTTTCTTCATGTCTGCTCGTTGTATGTGCTGGGAAACACCTTTAGGTGTGCTCTGGTGAACCTCTGGGCTGCCAGTCCTCTGCTCAGAGTCCTCAGAGACATCACCAGGAACTCTTGGCAGGGCAAAAACTGCACCAGCAGGGCTGGGGAACTCCAGTGTCCCCTCCCCAGCCTCTGAAAACACAAAGCATAAATAAAAACCCTCTTCATAAAGTCTTTCCGAGCTGCGTGTTGAGTTTCGAAAATGTTTCTCTTAGATGAGTATCAGCACACGGAGTTCGGTGCAAAGGTTTGTTGGCGTTTGAGCTTGAGGAGAGAATGTTTTGTAGTTTTGTTGATGGAGCTTTTCCGCTGGAGAAAGCTGCTAATTTTGGCTGGTTTGTAGGGTGGGTTTTTTCCCGGAGACAGTAAGTGCCAGCTAAGCACTTGAACATGCCTGTGGATGAGCACAGGCGTCTGTAATTCAAAGGAACAACAGCTCTGGTTTGTTTAAACCCCCGTGTACCAGCCTAATGCTGCCTGTTAGACAATGTTGTTGTGCAGGTGATTTGAATAGAAAATGTGCCTCGGGCTTCCCATGGAAATGAACTGCTCTTCTTTTAGATTTACCTTTTTACAACCCAGCCAGGGGAGGCTCCTGTAGCCAACTCTGCTGCACAGCATCACAGGGTGATAAACAGCTGCAAGGAAGAAAAATGGGAAAAGGACTGAATAAAACCAAACACAGAATGGGCAAACCCGAAGCGAAAAAAGAGGGGGGAATGGTTTTATAGAGATAAAATAATAAACCCCAAAAAATGATTTTGTGCTACTTTGATGTACAGTAAAACAAAATAACAGTAGCAGGGTGTGAAAAATGAAGAGGTTAATGGTCCCTCAGTGTGGTGCTGCTGGAAGTTTCTGCATTGCAATGCAGAGTTTGTCACACGTTGATGGAGGGCTTTGCCACTGTAAGTTGATCGAGTGAAGTTTAACTTAAATTTCTTTGTGAACTAGAAGTCATTTTGGAAATGCTTTCTATTCAAACCTCATTCATTGTTGCAGCTTTGCTATTTTCTACAGTGTTTCGCTCCGTGTTGTCAAAAGTTCCATTATTCAACAGGGTAAAATCTGTTTGGACCAAGGAGAAGCAGCAATGCCTTCCCAAACACGAGGAGGTTGCATTTTTATTAGCTGGCTTGGGGAAGAGTGGATTCAAACGGTTTTCTGGCCTGTAAATCTGTGTTATGGTGGCAGCTGTGCAGGATTTACATGTACACACTGCTGTAAGGGATAAATGTGGGAGTAGGAAACAGGAGTTCAGTGGAACCAGTCTGGAAATGGACCTTTAATTTTGGATTAAAATCCACAGCCATTTTTCATAAACTGGTCAAGGGATGGTGAGGTTTTTGGCCAGGCTGGGCTAACAGTCTGTATTTAATCTGTAATAATTGAACCCACCAGTCAATCTGTGAAGATAAGCAGTCAGTTTTGGCAAAGCTCAGCTAAATCATCCATGCCCCTTCCACAACAGGCAGTTCCCTGCCACCATTCCCAAGGCGAGGTTTGAGATGAGGTTGCATTCAGAGTTCCAATTTCTCATCTTGGAGCATCGCAGCTTGGAGTTTTCTATGGGACAGGTGTGTGGCACAGAGCTGGGAGCGGCCACTGGAAGGTCCCGGACAGTGGAAAAACTTCCTGTTAGCTCCTTGGAAATCTGTGGAATTCCTGTGTTTAATCAGATTACTTTTCTCTCTTCCTTGGCAAGAATTTCCGATTTATTTTTTGTTTAATCACCGACGATTGGTGTATTTTCTACAAATGGATGCTGTGTGTAGAAGGTGAATATTTCAGGAAGAAAAGGAGTTTTCATTTGTGCTCTTCTCCCACCAGCTCCCGCCCTGGGAGGCCTCCCAAGCGCTCCCTCGGAGTGGCCATCCAAGAAAATGCACGTCTGCTGCCCCACGGAGTGCCAGGGCTCTTATCACCAGGACTCATCTCTCCAACAGGTAATAAAATCCATCAGATGATCAGCCTCATCTCTTCATACTGCACAGCAGTTAAAATAAACTAATATTGATCCCACTGCCTTGTCCTTCAGGGCTGTTTCAGCCTCTACCAGAGGTTACGGTATTGGATTTTTGGGAGTGTTCGTGAAAACTCTGTTTTGTTGCTGCGGTGACTGAAATGTAATGGATTTGTAATTTAGTTCTTTATTAATTGTAATTTCCTTACAGGAAATTCCATTAGATGTGTTATTTTAGTAAAAGAGAAAAAAAAAACAACCCAGAACTGAGCAAATGAACAATTGTCTGAGAGCCCTGTAGAAGCATTTTTGCCTTTGAAATGTGTGTTTTGGCTCTCCTGGGATAAGAGCAGCGTGGCTAATGGGTGTTGTGTTGTATCACCATTAATGGATGCTGGGAGATAGAGAAATGCTTGTTCAAATTAGAGGAGAAACACTTGAAAAGCAGATAAGTCCACATTGCCACAGTGGGTTGTACTTTAATAATCTTTCAGTATCGTAATATGAAAAACTAGCATGAAAATATGTGGAATTACCAACAAGCCCTTAACATAATTTAATGCATAGTATTTAATTTCACTTCATCAATTTATTAATAGAGTCTAAATTAAATCTTGTGCTATCCTGATGAGTGTTTTAATTTTTTATTAATTGCTATATGCTAAAGGTAAGTTGATTTTCATAATAAAGCCATATTCACAGGCTGTATTCATAAAAATAATTCCTTAAATATTCAACAGGCTTAGCAGTTTTAAGATTAGTGTGGAAGTCCAGTCTAAATACACTGTAACTCCACAATACCCACACCTAGTGAAGTGTTTAGGAGGATCTAAAGTTGTAGAACATGCTACAGGAAATGCAGAATTTAGAAAGAATATTTCTAGGAGAACAGGGATGTGTGTGCTGGTCTCACAGGGCAGGAACTGTGAGTCTTGGTGTTCAGGGGGGAAACAAAGCAGAGAGCTTGAATTTGTAGTATCCCTGCCGTGTTCTCAGCTCAGGAATTCCATGCCTTTATTGACAGGAAAGCACAGGAACCAGCTTGCATTGATAATTTCTTCTCTGAAATCCAGAATATTCCACATGACTGTCCCACTCTGTGTGTGTTTGCAAATAGGACATCAAATTATGCCCTGCTGCTTTAAACTGGAAGTATTTTAGGATGTGCTGTGCAGGGTGTGCACACTGAAGTCACAGAATGTGTCTCACAGGTAGTTTGAGTGTCACACGATTGGAGTAAAAGGTCTCTAAGTTGAATTCTGAGGCTGTTGGAGGTTGTTTGGGGTGTGAGTGGTGGGGGGACACATCCCACTGTGTTTAGCACAGGGAGGGCTGGATGACAGGATGGACCTGGGAGTGTCTTTCAGCCAAGCCCCTCTGACCTGTGTGTGCCCCAGTGCCAGGAGTGCCACACAGTGTGCCCGAGCTGCTGGAGGGGAGCTGTGGCAGCAGCTTGTGGGCGAGAGGGAATGCCCATCCCAGAGCATCCCAGTGTCCCCAGGGGCCTGGCTGAGGTGGCACTGATGCCACTGGGTCCCAGTTCCACTGGTGCCAGCCCCACCAGTGGCCATTCCACTGGATGCCAGCCCCTGTTGTGACAGTCCCACTTGGTGCCAGCCCCACTGCTCCCAGTTCCACTGGTACCCCATGGCCATGTCACTCAGGACGCTCCTGAGTGCCCTATCTTGGTTTCTCTTGCCTATAAAGAAGGGTATAAAAGTTGGGGCAGTTGCTGGGTAAGGAAAGGTGCCAGAAGAGCCACTTGGGAACACGCTGGGGCTTTAAACTCTTGTAAACTTGATGGAGCACCCGGGATAAGAAGCCCCCATTAGCTTTATTTATACCTATTTACATTTAATTACCGACTGCCTCGCTCTGGGTGCCTTCAGCACTTTGCAATTGGATTTTTTCCTTTTGACTGAACTAAGAACAAAATGGGTTTTAATACTTCTCACAGAATGAGGCTTTTCTTCAGACTTCCAAGTGGTGGATAATAGGCTGGAGTTAAAGTTGCAGGGTTATTAACCTGTTGTCTGCTGGCTAAGTGAGACCATAAACATCAGTTAATGTTCATGATCTCACTTGCTTGTAGTTTGCTGTGGTTCTGGGAGTTTTGGTCCCCAGAGTTGGTGTGTCAGGCTGGATCTGGGTCTGTCCCTGCTCAGTGACCCACCAGCTCAGCAGGGGTTCCTGCACATGGGGCAGGACAGGGCTGGGACAGGGACTGAGGAGGGTTTGGTGCATCCATCCCTTCCAGGAGAGCACACGCTGGCAGGGAGGCAAGAAGGACTTTTTACATCTTGGTGACTTCTTTGGTTTCCTCCTTTCACTGTCTGCAGTGTAATTGCCAAAAGCAGCATCTCTTCTGGTTATCTTGATACTCCCTGTGTCTGATCTTGCCCGTTCTTCCTACAGCAGAGATAAGCAGATGCTTATGTTAATTTGCCCACGTTATTCTAATTAAAAACCCCTCACTTGCCATTTTACGTCTCTCCCTCATTTTCTGACATACCCAACTGAGGTGTTTCCTTCAGGTAAACTCATTTCAGTAGCTGGCTCCACATCAGCAAGTGCAGCCTAATCCGTCCGTCCGTCCACCCATCCACCCATCCACCCATCCACCCATCCACCCATCCACCCATCCACCCATCCACCCATCCACCCATCCATCCATCCATCCATCCATCCCTCACATCATCTGTGCCTCCTCCTTGGTGTTCCGTCAAGCTGAAGTGACGGAGTTGGCCTTGGTTCCATGGATGTGTCTCCAGAAGTCCTGTCCTGGCTGCAGAGCTCCCAGCTCTGTCTGGAAGGGTATTTGGAGTGATGATTGGAACTTCCTGCAGGCTGGACAGAGCCATCTGTGTTTGCCCTCGCTGGTATTTTCATCACCCATTTGGTTTGTGTCAGCTCAGTTTACATGGTCATTTGCACATAATAAACAGGTAGTTAAATTAGGCACAGTGCATTTCCCAGGGCAGAGTGTACTGTGTGACCTCCCGGCAAAGCGAGCTACGACTACTCTTATGTCTGAGTAACTTGTGGAGGAGCTCTAAGTGAAGCCTCGACCTTTCTAAGTGTTTGTAGGTACTTCCCACCTTTGGGGAATGGGAATATTTGGGTCACATCTGGGTCACTGAGAAAGATGAGGTGTTGTGTGTGGGATGCACGGAAGGGCTGGTGGGAGCTGTGCCCCAGCTACATCCTTCAGGAGCTGATATTTGAGCACTGTCCGTGTCATGTTAACTGAGGAGAAAGTGTTTTCCCTCTTGTGGAGGTGTAGGAAATGTGGAAATCAGCGTGGTGCCCCTGCCTGCTGGGAGGGCAGAGGAGAAACCCTGCATGTCACAGAGGGATGGCCATCAAAGGCTCAGCCCTTCAAACAATGCCGTGGGATGAAGTGACAGTAACAAAAAAGGCTTTATGTCCTATTAATGGGCAAGTCTTTATCTTCAGTGTAAGTCAGCAAGACAGTCGGGACTTATTTATGGAACATTCCAAGGAAGTTGTAAGAAGTTTTGGGAAGGAAGTTTTGGGGTCTGAAGCCGTAGTTTGCAGTCTGGGGAGAAGCTGAAATCTCTTCTGTGATTTAAAGCAGGAGTTCAGCAAAGTCTTGATATGGAATGAAGCTGAAAGAATAGGTGGATCTTTTGATAGTTACCTGTGCAACTTCATCCTTTTCCTACCTCTCATTTAGGGTGTCCTCATACACGTTAGGAGCCCTCTCTGTGAAGTTTTCATTGCAGTTTTTCTCTATTCAGTTTGTAGAACAGCTGCTGTTATTTCAGTAAAACTATTTTGGGGGCTGCTTCGATTTGGTTTCAAGGTACTGGAGAGGGTGACTTGTGAAGAAAATCATGTTGTCAGTGGAACTTTGTTAGGTTGTGGTACAGGCACAAAACTGCTGTCTGGGCCAGGATTTTTCCACCAGCAGGATGAACATCCCTCTGACTGCACAAGGGCTGGAGCTGCAAAGTCTGCGTTAGTTCCACCTCCCTTGAAGTGATCCTTTTATTTTTTTTTCATGATCAGTTGAAATAGATACTGTCTCATTAGCTGCTTTCTAGAGTTTTTGACAATGTAATAATTAAAATATTGACCTGTTTGTACAGGAACAAATACTTTTTTTCAGTGCAGTTTTGTCTTATTAATAGTTAAAAGAAGCTGTTGTGAACTTAATAGTTTCAGGTGATGAATATTTTAGTGAAGTTAATATTTTAATAGCTGTACCAAGTCACATCTTTGTGGCGCTCAAACAAATAAAGAGCTCACAGGAGTGTGGTAACTTCATGTGTTACTTCAGTTCAGCAGCCACTTAGTCTTTCTGCAAAAAGGGAGGATCAGACAATATTTTATGGAATCTTTGGGCACTTGGATTTGGTATATCTGTGTTAGAGGAATGAGTAAGAGTGATCCCACCTCTTGGGATGCTGTAGGGGCTGGCAGAGTCTGGAGCCTCCAGGAGAAGGGGATTGGAGCATTAAGGGAACCCTTTTCTTTCTCAGCATACATTTTTGTGTGTTTACATCCTATTTCTGTGGCTCATTTCGCTGTTTACCACTACCCTTGTTTTTTTTTTTTTTTTTCCAGTTGTCATAAATGTCATTTCAGAGTTCCATTTATAACGAGAAACATATGCAGGACTTTGTCATTGTTGGCATTACCTGGCTTGGTAGAAATTATTATTTTTAATCAAAGGCAAACACACTGATTAAGGATGCCACAACACTCCTCTGCCTATGGGAAACGTTAACAGTTTATAAATTGTTCTCGGTGACAATTCAGCAGTGAATTACTTTGATATATATGGCTAATAAATTAATATGATTAAGTTAATGAGTAGTACAAGTGTTGCCAAACTCCACTCGTCGGGCTTGGAATGCTGCTCCACATTTGCAGCTCGAGCTTCCCCCTGTGGTGAGAGGATCAGTGCCACCTACGCTCTGTCACCGTGATAAATGGCATCTCCCACAGTGCCCTGCACTCCATCTGCTCCGGCCCCGAAATGAGAGGCATTTCATACAACTCACACACTCACAAGCTCAAAGGACTCCGCAAAGAGCTGTTTTTTCAAACAATAATAAAAATGCACACATCTCTTTAGCAACTCTTCATTTTTAGTGGCGTAATGAATGCAGATGGATTTGGGAAATGAAGGCTCGTGTGAGTAACAGAGGAAAGTTCCCCACCACACAGTAAAGCTGACAAATAAGTTACATCCTCGCTCTTTTATTTTATCATGAAATGTTCCCAGATAAAAAAATGATGTTGGAACATCTATTTAACTGGATTTTAAAATTAAAGACCATGTGTGCTGCATGATTGAGTACCCCCCATCTCAGGGCAGCAGATTTCTGTGCTGAAGGGGAGCATGAATTGGAGTGAATGAGCAATGCAGGATCGTATCATTACTCTTTAAAATGCAGCCATTCAGTAGAGCTCAGATCATCTGAGAACTATACTTGGTGGCTGTGAGTCACTCCTTTTCTCTTTTAATATTATCTTTCTTTAGGGATCCATTTTTAGTGTCTGCTTTAGCTGGGTGGGACATTACATTTTTGACAAATGAATAGCTGAAGCTGTTGAGATTTTGCTGAATGGTTAACCTTGTTGTAAATTTAATTTACACGTAGCCTCAGCTACTAATTACTGTCCAGGAAGTGTGAAACTCAGCAATATACTTTCAGTTTTATGCATTTGTACGGATTTTTTTTAAAAATTTGATCCTGCTGAGTTCATACATCTTTAGAGAGGAGGACACAGTTCAACCAAAGTGGTCACACAGAGAGAATTAAGACTGTATCATCCTGACACTCAGGGGATGTCTGTGCTGAGTTTGTCTTGATTTTTCAGATGGGAAGGAACCACTTGAAAAAGTTGGCTGAAGGGGCACAGAGTTGGCAAAACCAGTGAGTTTTCATCTGCCTGTGATGAAATAATAATTTCATCTAATGAAATAATTTTTTATAATCTGTGACACTCTTCACTACCAACTTTTCCATCGTCTCTGAATGGCCCCGAGGTCTGTAATGATCATAATACCTGTCTGCCTCTGCTGATCACATCTTTAACTCACTTTGAAATGGTTATAGCTCTTTTAAGTAACATTAAGAAATGCCTGAAAGCCCAAAATAGCGTCAGGAGGTATGAAAGATTTGTCTTCAGCACTGCTGTTTGCTGGAGGATTGTTCTGGCAATCACTATTGTAATGGAATAGGTTTTGGTAGGTTTTCTTTTCCTCTACAAAAACCTTGATAAAGTTGAACAAATAGTGTTTTCATTAACTTTACCCAGTATCACAAGCAATTTAAGTGTGTTTGTGTAAGAATCCCAGACTGCAGTTTGTACAGTCTTGCATTTTACTACAAGAAGCTGTTTTTTGGCTTCCCTGAGGTTTTATTGTCATTGAAGACTCTTTACATGCCTGCTGATGCAGAATGGCTTGTTTGTTTAGCTGGTCAGAGGCTCCCCAGGGGCACTGTGGGGTGAGAATCCTCCTGCAGGCAAATGAAGCATCCTCAGGGGCTGGACTGTCACCTTTGGGGATGTGAGGTCTGTTCATGAGCCTTCATTTTAAAAGAAGCATCTTTTATGCTAACACTAGAAATTGGAATATTGTGGCAAACACCATCAAAGACCAGCAGCTTGGATCCTTGCTGATGGCCCTGCTCTGGTTTAGGTGTATCCACAGGATTTCAGAGCTCACGTTATCGTCACACTTACATTTTATTCCTGTGGTCTGTCTCTAACTCAGTAGGTACAGTTGTAACTGGTGGGGTAAAACATCTCTGGTTGCAGAGAAATGTTGATCCATCATATTTGTATGCCAAAAGCACTAGATTTACATAAGTAATATTCTCTTTAAATGCAGCATTCAGATCTGGATTGGATTTCCTGAAGGAAAGCTTTGTAAAGCTGTATTGGGGCAAGATTCTTGGGGTAACAACACTGGTGCCAATTGTGCAGGAAACAAGGGAATAAATCTGGAAAAGTGAGCATGCAGTATAATTAACCCAAGTATTTCCATAGTTACAGTTCTGGTCAGGTATGAAGTACTTTCCCTGTGATTTAGCAGCTGTTGTGCTCTGGTCCTTGTCCTGCAGACTCTGGAGACTTGAAGGAGGGAAATGCTTCAGTAAGTTTTTAAGATTTGGCAAACAAATGATCCCATGGATTTGGGTTGGATTTCTTGGGTGCTTCAGCAGAAGTGAATGTGTTCTGGAGAGTGTGTTCTGTAGGGATTCTTTTGCAAAACTGTGACTTCAGTGAGTGCTTTTGTCAGACCTCTGTTCCCTTTTGGTTGTCCCCGTGGTCTTCATCCTCCCACTGTGTGAAGTGGGGTTTGTTTTGGAAAAAAGTTGGAAAAAATCTAATAAAATTGTAGCAAAACGGCTTCTGCTTGAGAATTCCACTGAAAGGTGGTGGGTTAGCTCAGTTGGTTAAAACTTGGTTGTAATAACACCAAGGTCATGAGTTCAATCCCTTGCGTGGGCCCTTGACTTAAGAGTTGGACTCGATGATCCTTGTGGGTCCCTTCCAACTCAGAATAGTCTGGGATTTTGCTCTTTGTTGGCCACTCTGAGCAGCTCAGAGTGTGATCAGCTTCAGTCAGTGTATGTAAAGCAGTGAGAAGCTGCCCTGGTAATCCAGGAGAGAGTATGGCAGGTTTGTTTTGGATGGGCAGAAGCAGCAAGTCCAGCACTGGAGGTTGTGCCTCCTCTGGAGCAGCTGCTGCTCCCCCAGGGCCAGACCTTCCCTGGGCTGCAGTTGGAGTTTCCTCCTGCCCAGGAAGATTGTGCTCTTCTTTCAGCCCTTCCCAAGCAATAAAACCTGATGCCAAGTGCTGGCAGCAGATGAGGTTTCCTGATGAACAGGAAACATCTCTTCCTGAGCGGTTTGAAGGAGCTCACATTCGTATTTGGAGCAAGCATAACTAAAATAGATTTCATTGTCTGATGGCTCTCATTAAGTGACTGGGACTCTGCTAAGATGTCACTGGAAATGTATTTGTATTGTCTGAACTGTGTTATCTCAGTCACCATTAATTGGTGTAAAGCAAACCAAGCTGATTTAATGAGTGGAGTATCACACACCATCCTGTGCTGGAGGAGAGGCCTCTGCTTTGCAGAGCTCATGGCCAGGGCTTGGACCTGTTCTGGAGGTAAGTGTGGGGATGCAGTTCTGCAGGATTCAGTCTAGAGACCAAATCCATCCTGGAAATCCTTTGCCAAGAAAAATAATTCCTAGAGCTACCGACCTCCTGTGACTGGAATATGAAAAGCTTTACTTGAGAAATAGAAGCATTTTATATAATACGTGCCTGAATATAAATGACAGACGTTTTATTAGGAAAGGAAAGCCTTTATTAAAGTATAATGATCTACATTGTTTTTATGTAATCTAATGAATTACAGTAAAAGCCTGAGAAATGAGCTGGAAAAGGTAGAGTACTCTCCCATGAAAGCGAGCTGTGATAACCTTTTTGTAATTCTTTAACATGTTGAAAGAGTATTTCTACACAGACTTATTAAATTAAGCAAGGTCACCTTTTCATTTTATTAACAGAATTAGTTTGCCAGCTCATGGACTTTGATTCTGAGAAATGTGGATGAATCATGCACTAACATATGTCAAGGAGAAAATTGCTTGGAAAATGGTAAATCATTTTGATGCACATTACATCTCCGTCTTTATTTTTGCTGTTGAACAATTGTAAAAAATAAAATGCTTAATTACTGTTTTTACCATTTGCATATTGATTGCATGTGCTTTAATAATAATAATAATGATAATTCTGAGTGGATTATCTCTCCTGACTGGGTCAGTCTCAATCTAATATTTGCATAAAGAGAAGGAAAAACTCTCTTCCATAGTAATATAAAATTCTGTTCCTTTGACATGCAGTGTAGAATCCCCCTGCAAGGTTAACTGTAAATAATAACCAGTGAAACTGGGCATGTGCTTAAAGATGAGCACATAGATTATATTTACCAGTGTGACCCCAGCTCAGCAGAGCAGGAATAAACTGCCATCCTGTCATGCAACTTGTTCAACTGCCTTCCCAAATCTCTGCATGTACATTCCAGTCTTTTTATATAATATATACCAGCAGGAAAATTATATTTATGGGTTGGTGCATAAATTTAACACAAAACCTTGGCTGTAGTTGTTGATCAAGAATTTCATAATCATTCCTGATTAAGACAAAACATGTCATGTATATTTCTAGACTCCTGAAATGACTTTTTTGTGTCTTGGCCTCTGTCACCACCTTTGTTGAAGTAAAAGCAAAGCATCAGCTCTTTGTGGGTACGGAACAGAACTGAAAGGAGGGCACACCAGCCCCAAGCTTGCTGCAGATCAGGGAGGTAACAGAGTGGGTTATTTCCATGTGGCAGAGTTGGGTTCAGAGGCAGAGACACTGCTGCACGGCTGCATCCCCAGCTCCTGTGGTTCCCACATGTGCAAAGCCCTCCTGGTGCTGCTGGGTGCTCTTGGCTTGGCCAGGCAGCCCCAGAGCAGGTGACTTGATTACCCTGAAATCAGGCAGAAAATGTCCTCTTCTGGCCACTCGAGTGAATCAGGCAAATTATCGAGTGGCAAAACTAATTCTGTGCCTTGGGCCATCAGAGCTGCCACTTCCTATAAGTCAAGCCTTCACTTAGTGTGAAATTGGGTTTTATTTTATTCGCTTTCATTTATTATGCTTATTGCAGCCAATGCAGGGGATGTGGATGGCCCAGCACACCAAGGCTGGGGCAGATGTGCAGCCTCCTCGTGCTTTGGTGTGAGACAGGAGTGTTCTCCTTCCAAGGCACCCCTGACTCTGTTCTGATCTCTACATTTAAAGTAATATTTCACTTCTTCAGATGAGAACTTGGATGAGAAGAGTTTGAATATGGTTTACATTTCAATATGAGTCACATTTTTAAGAACTAGAAATAAATCTGCAGTGAATTTTAGGCCATTAAGTTAATTTGAATGAGTTTGACAGAAAAAAGTAGTCCTTTAGAAAGCACTGAATGTTGTTTTCAGCAGTGAAATACTGCCTTAAATTCTGGCAGAGAGCTGAGATGTGCTTAAGGCACTCATACAGGTGATACACCCTAGGCAGTAATTGGGTGTATAATTCTGGCCAAATGGCAATCCCTCATCTGACTGTGCCTCTGGTACACAGAATTAGCATCTGCCAATAAAAGAGGAGCAAAACATATGGACTCTTTTATTCCAAGCGAAGAAAAATCAAAAAGAATAATGAGGCTAAAAAGTGAGATGCCTGTGGTGATGGGCAAGGGAAGATTATTCAAATGCAGCTGACCCAGAAAGCTTTGCCATCTTTCAGTGGCAATCAGAGGGTTCTGCTGGTTGGATGGTGAGTTTGGTACTGCCCTTATTCTGGGGGGTCCTATGGCTTTCAGGTGTCATTATTCTTGGCTTTTAATAATTGAAAGAAAATTCAATCTTTTTCCCATCATGGAAGAGAGAGAACAAAGGAATGAATCTCTACCTGCTAAATATCACTTATATCATTTAATGCCCTTGCTGAGGAAACACAAGCTTGAGCAAACCCAACATGAAACCAACGTGGGTTGAGCAAAGAAAGTGAATGGTTTTCCTGAATAATTTTTAGTTCATGTCACTGAATCACCAGCCAGCAGCTTGTAGAGGTACTAAACTTCTATGAAAAACTCACCAAGAACTCCTGAAATATTTTTTTGTGATAACAAACCTTTTTGGGGAGAACTTCTATAAAAGGTTTGACAAGAGAAGTTTTTGAGACCCACCTTGATCCTTTTCCCAAGGATATTGAATATAGAATATTTCAATATTCTAATGACTATAACTACAATTTTTAGTTGATAGGAAGTTTGCAGGAGTGAGATATATTGATCTATGGATATATTGAGCTCAGATTCTTTTCCTGAAATACATTAGATTAGTCTGTATAAAGCTTCAGAAGACTGTTTTGTGTTTGTAGCTGGGGTAGATTGCTGAAAACTTGTCACCAGAATCTCTCCCTCAAACCTTTTAAACATCAAGGAAATGTACCATGGATTGTTTTGGCCTTCCTGTTTTGGAACTGCTTCATTAAAATTTTTAATTACAGATAATATTTCTTCAGAGTAGCTTATCAGTCTGTATGAGCTAAGCATGAGTCCTAATCCTGTGGAGAATTTGTGTTCATTGATGGAAAGTTTTCACTGTAGCTTGTGCTCAGGAAAATACCCTGAGAAGAGTTTTTTTGGCCACTGGTATGGACTCATCCTTCCCTTTCTCTCGTGTCTCTCGTGATCTCCACCTTTCCTTCCATCATATTGCCTTTCCTCTTTATTTTTCTGCCCTTGACTTCTGTGGCCACACCACAGTTTGTGCTGACCTGGAGGTTGCCCTCAATTAGCTGAGCCATTCCCATGTCGTGTCCAACACCCAAATCCTCCACACTGAGCTTCTGATTGGAACAGCAGAGCCACCCTAGGAAATGCTCCCTGGCCATTTTTCTTTTCCGTTGCAAGTTAGTGTTTATTTCCAGGCAATAAAGAGAAGCAGAGATACAAAGGAGATAGAAATGGGAAGCAATAAATCACAGGGTGGCTTAGGGTGGGTTTGCTGTGCTCAATCCTGTGGTGTCTGTGCCACCTGCAAAAGGAGGAAGGTTGGAAGGAGAGAGAGAAATCTCATCCCTGAAAGTTCAGCAAACCTCTTGGGATCCAGAGAGTGGCTGCCAGGGATCAGAATTAGGAGTTTGATGAATAGCGGTCAGGCAGCAGGGTAGGCTGGGCTCATGTTGGACCCTGAGGAGGAGGAGGGTGTTGGACAGTCCCCCTTTGGCTGTCCCCATTCCCTCTGGGAATTAGTTCCCTGGCCAAAGGTCTGTACTGACAGCCACAGACCAACCTGGCTGTCTCATGGCGGGTGGGGACTGGTCTGGGTTTGTGGGTAGAGGTGAGAGTGGTTCATGGTGCTGTTATAGAAGAATGGCCTTTGGTCTCCTTGGCTGCTCTCTGCCATTTTTTACTCTTTCTGCTGTAATTCCTCAGGTGTTTTTCTGATTTTCAGATCCTGCTTTATGGAGCAGCAATTGTCCAACCCTGTGTAACTCCAGAACTTCTGTGCTGATGCAGTGACAATTGCAGTGACAATTGCAATGACATAGGAGTAGGTTACTAGAGAGCAAAATATTGCTGATTTGGGGGATTTTCCACCTGCATATTTTTAAAGGCCAAGATGAACAGCCACTCTTTAATTGAGGAACTGTTGGGTCTTGGTAGTGAGCTAATCCTCTCTGTTCTCCAGCTCAGGAAGATCAATTGGTCTTCAAAAGAATGGGTGAACTGTGACATTTAATGTCACCACTCGTGCCTTTTTGGTAGATGACAGCCAGTAATTCAACAGCAATACTTGGGTCTTCTGCATCATCAGAATCTGGGGTCAGACATCTGGGAAGGAACAAATGGAACTTTGGCAGTGAATTTTGTGGGATGCCATTCAATTGCAGTTGGAGGGGCAGTTAAAATGGTGAAATGATTGTCACAAGTGCTAAGGGGCCATAAGCATCTCTTTTTAAATGTGCTCAAGAAATGAAATGGTTGCAACCACATCTTTAAATCTTTCTTCAACTTTATTTGGGTTTTTTATTTTATAAAATAGCGTAAAAGACATTGGGTTTGTGTGTCTAGAGTGAGTTACCAGGATTAATTTCATCAAGAGGTTGAAATAAAATATAAATAACTTCCTCTTAGTTTTTACTTTAAATCCCAGATTAAAAATGAAACTTTTTCTGTTGTCTCACTTTCTGTATTTCTTTTCATGCTTTGCTGGGAATTTCAGTGGGGAGAATTAACCATGCAGTGTATGTAATAATCAGATTAACTCCTGATTTTTCCTTGGGATAGGAATGCCTTGTTTTCTCAGCTTGAGGCATTCATTGGCATCTTACGATGAACAATATCTGTAAGTGAAAGGGAAATGTCTTCCCTTGGTTAGTTTTGATTTTGCTTAATGCATGAACGAAAGGCAGCCCCTTCCCAAAGGTGATTTAACATTAGAACTTGAACCTAATTAAGGGATTTGAGTTTTTTTCCTTAACAGTTTGAAAAGCTGAGGATGTGTGAGGCATCTCCCAGAGGGAGGGTGGCCCCTGGCACGGGGATAGTGGGGCATGTCCTGCTGCCCAGTCCCCACTGTGCCACTTCTGTGTCTCTGGGTGCTGCCACCTGCCTGCTGTCCTCTGAAACTATTCCAGCAGTTGGATTATGCCTTGTGGGGACTGAGGAGGTTCATCACTCAATAGATGTGAAATATTTAGATGTGTGTAGTACAGTAAGGCCACGATGATTAGTCATGGCTTTAAAAATCCTGCACTCGACTTCAGGGCATTCTGTCCCCATAGGAAGAGAGAGAGAGACTTTTGCAGGGAAATTGTAGAGAACTGTGGCTGATAATTGAAGCTACAGTCCCTCAACATTTGTATTCTATTCGGGATGTCACTTCCAGTAAGCTTTTTAGAAACGTAGTGGTGCAAATGGAGAAGTTTCAGCAAATATTAAATGTAACCATGAAGACTTTTGTTCC
Source organism: Sakesphorus luctuosus (assembly GCA_013396695.1). NCBI lineage: Eukaryota > Metazoa > Chordata > Aves > Passeriformes > Thamnophilidae > Sakesphorus > Sakesphorus luctuosus. Next base: position 375,120 of record VWZD01007826.1, on the reverse strand, counting down.
TCATTAAACCATTTCTTGATGGTTCCCGATAGGTTTTTGTCTAAACACTTGCTAATCCCAGGGCTGTGACAGGCAGGGCCTGCTGAATTAGGCCAGTTCCTGCAACAAAAAGCTGCTGCACATGAAACAGTAATCATTGCTTTCCACTCTATTATTAGATTAACTTCATAGGGATTGCTTTTTTCTCCTGTGAGTTGATGCATAAATGACATGCTTTACCCTCCAATAAATCTAACAGCAGAGTGGCTCTGACATGATGTTCATACCCCTTAGTCCCATGACAGATTATTTTTGATGGCTGCAGAAGTTTACAGCAGCTTGAAACCATTAGGATTTAAAGGCATCGTTGAAATTTTACGGCGTCCCTGGCGCAGCCATGACGGGGTGATGCTGGCACAGGGACCTGTGTGGGGGCTGCTGGTGCCCAGCTGGCCTGGAGAGCAGCTCTGCACCCTCACCTGCCTCCCTGGAGAACGTGTCTCCTGCCTGGAACCTCCTGCAGACACTCCTGGGGACGCCATGGGATGTCCTGCACGGAGAGGAACACGCTGGAAACACCCGAACCTTTGGTTCTTGTTAACCTTTTTAAAGAGTTTTGTGTTGCTCATGGTCCCTGTTCTCCCCACTTAGCAATAAATCAAAGTTTGCATTGTTAAACTGAGTTTTAGGAGCATATATGTGGTTTAATAGTGCAGGTTTTTTCAGTTTTAAGAACTTCTTTTTCCCCTTATGAAACCCAGATAAAGTTTGCGACGCTCGTGGCTTCAGAGCCAAGGTGGTTTCTGCTGTTTATGTCTCCTGTGAATGAATGGCTGCCTTTGGCTCTGGTTCCAAACTCTGTTTGCCTGTTGTTGTCTGGAATTTGCTGCTTTTAGACATCAGAATCACAATATAAAACTGCTGTCTGGTTTAAGGGGAAGATACCCCCTGATTTCCATTGTCATGTGTGTGTCTGTACGTACCTGAAAAGCATCCTGTCAAATCGCGCTCTATAGATTGCCATAAATCTCTCAGTAGATCTCTGCTCTATGAGGTTTCTAAAAAAAGGAAGAGATTAAGACTTTTTCATCTAACACACTGTGATTGAACCTGTTTGTGTCCTTAACTCCAGTGCTGTAATGGGGATGTCAGGCAGGTTCAGGTCGATGAGTCTGGAGTAGAGAGCTAATCTTGCCACACATCTACTGGAGCCTGACAGGTTTGCGTTTGACAAACACCCTTTTTAAGAAATGCCATCATAGAGAAAAAGATAAAGATAATATAAATGGTACATATATGACAGGTAAAGTTCTCCAAAGAAAGCTTCAAGGTATTTGTTCTAATTAGGCTGCTCTTTTTTATTAAAAAAAAAACACAACAAAACAAAGCAGGTGTTTAAGAGTGATGAGGATTGGGTCCCTGAGTAAGTTGGTTTTGGAAGTGGGTTCCAGTTCTGCACATGTTGTGGCACAGGCTCCCTTTTTCTGAGCACTTCACCAGAACTGTCCCTTCCTCCTGAGAACACAGAACAAGATGAACAGATTACTTTTTGGAAATCTCACGCTCTGTAGAATCATAGAATAGAATCATAGAATGGATTGGGTTGGAAAAGCCCTCCGAGATCATCAAGTCCAACCCTTGGGCCAACTCCAGTCCTTTTACCAGATCATGGCACTCAGTGCCACAGCCAAGCTCAGCTGAAAAACCTCCAGGGATGGGGAATCCACCCCCTCTCTGGGCAGCCCATTCCAATGCCTGAGCACTCTCTCTGCAAAGAATTTCTACCTGATCTCCAACTTCAATTTCCCCTGGCAGAGCTTGAGCCCCCCGTGCCCCCTTGTCCTATTGCTGAGTGCCTGGGAGAAGAGACCAACCCCCACCTGGCCACAACTTCCCTTTGGGTAGTTTTATATATCAGTGTGTTTATATTATAATCTTTCTCGAAATTGGACTGATTTTGGTAGGGTATTTATTTATATTTATTCCTTAAGAGGAGAATAATTAAAAAAGATACTGAGAAGGCACTTGGAGTTTCCAGATGTGAACTTTCGCTCCAGAACCTCGAGCATTAAAAGCTGTGCTCATTAAGTCAGGGAGAAGAATTAATACTTAATAAGCTCAAGCACGTATTAAATTTGGTGTTATTAGAACATCTTGCACTGTGATTTCAGGTGTTCACAGGATTCTTGTGCAGTCTCATCTCTGGGGTGCTGTGTGGGTGCCTGAGCTCAGCCTGGGTGCAGTTGGGCGCTGTTGGTTCAGTATTGTGGGGTTTGGGCACTGGGCTCACCCCTGATTTCTGCAGCTCTGACCTCAGCTCTTTCTCTCAGTTTGGTATTTCTGCCTATTTTGTGATCCTTAATTTTATAAATGATGATGGAACCATGATCAGTTGGGATCTGTCTCACAGAACCTTCTGCAGATGAAGTAAAAGGTGTTGACAACACAGGGAACTCAGAATTTCAGAAATAGGCCATTTTTCTTCTGACCTGGGAGAGTCCAAACTGAAGGGCCCCTGAGGATTAATCCACGGTTTATATCCATTTGTGACCTCACAACATGTGGATTAAATCTTCTCTGCACCTGTAGCATAACCTTTTCCTCATGCCCCAGAGTTTTACCTTAACTAAAACCACTGCAGCTTTCTGATGACTTCAAAGCCACGAGAACCCACATTTCAGGCTGAAAGCATTTTATTGTTTGTAATTTTTAGCATGGTGCATATTAACTGTAATAACTGATGAGTTTAGGAGGATAATCTATGGCCATATGCAAGAACCATGCTTCATAAGTTATATACATCTCCAAGAACTGTTAACTTTTATAGGATTTGCTGCTACAAATCATCTGGGAGTGCTGTGTCCTTGTGTTTCCAATTCAGGCTCCACCATTTGGTTTTGAAGTGTCTTCTGTGCTTCTATCATCTCCTAATTTCCTTCAGAGCAGAGAGGGAACAATATTCATGTTGGGTGGGAAGACGAGGGAATGCTAATTGAAACCATGTAATAAAAAGGTAATTTAGCAAAACTATTAGTTTTGGGGTTTTTACTATTTTAAACCTATTATTTTTAAAATTACATCTGTATTAAAAAGGCTGTAAAACTCCACTCAACGTCAGCACATTGCGTCTTAATTCTCATTTTCCTTTGCATGAATAGTAAAATCTTTATAAATGGAGAACTAAAATTAATTGAATAAACTTCAGATGAACATTTTTATGTTTCTGCTTGGATTAAAAAAAGCAAATTGTGGACTTTTTGAAGAACATTTAATGGTCTCTGACATTGACCACACCTCGAACGCAGCAGAGGAAGAAAGTGCTGATGGAGGGAAAGAAACCCAAAGAAGGAAAGTTAATTGGGTTCTGTGTTTATGGCTGTAATGGGGTTGTTAATGCTGTATTTATTGCTGGATCGGGGTTCTCCAGGCAGAGCAGAACCATCCTCAGCAGAGGCTTTGTCTGGCAGCCAGACTTGCACCACCTCAGCACCTGCAGGTTGGGCTACAGGTTGACCCAGGTAACTTATTTTTGCCTGGTCACTTTGAAGCTGAATTGTGTCCTCCATGTGTAGTATATTTATATTTATATTTTTTAAAATAAATATATATGTATATCTAACATA